>OV277348.1:25740601-25971646 GCA_922984085.1 Sicus ferrugineus | reverse complement strand
AAGACAAGACAAGACAAGACAAGACAAGACAAGACAAGACAAGACAAGACAAGACAAGACAAGACAAGACAAGACAAGACAAGACAAGACAAGACAAGACAAGACAAGACAAGACAAGACAAGACAAGACAAGACAAGACAAGACAAGACAAGACAAGACAAGACAAGACAAGACAAGACAAGACAAGACAAGACAAGACAAGACAAGACAAGACAAGACAAGACAAGACAAGACAAGACAAGACAAGACAAGACAAGACAAGACAAGACAAGACAAGACAAGACAAGACAAGACAAGACAAGACAAGACAAGACAAGACAAGACAAGACAAGACAAGACAAGACAAGACAAGACAAGACAAGACAAGACAAGACAAGACAAGACAAGACAAGACAAGACAAGACAAGACAAGACAAGACAAGACAAGACAAGACAAGACAAGACAAGACAAGACAAGACAAGACAAGACAAGACAAGACAAGACAAGACAAGACAAGACAAGACAAGACAAGACAAGACAAGACAAGACAAGACAAGACAAGACAAGACAAGACAAGACAAGACAAGACAAGACAAGACAAGACAAGACAAGACAAGACAAGACAAGACAAGACAAGACAAGACAAGACAAGACAAGACAAGACAAGACAAGACAAGACAAGACAAGACAAGACAAGACAAGACAAGACAAGACAAGACAAGACAAGACAAGACAAGACAAGACAAGACAAGACAAGACAAGACAAGACAAGACAAGACAAGACAAGACAAGACAAGACAAGACAAGACAAGACAAGACAAGACAAGACAAGACAAGACAAGACAAGACAAGACAAGACAAGACAAGACAAGACAAGACAAGACAAGACAAGACAAGACAAGACAAGACAAGACAAGACAAGACAAGACAAGACAAGACAAGACAAGACAAGACAAGACAAGACAAGACAAGACAAGACAAGACAAGACAAGACAAGACAAGACAAGACAAGACAAGACAAGACAAGACAAGACAAGACAAGACAAGACAAGACAAGACAAGACAAGACAAGACAAGACAAGACAAGACAAGACAAGACAAGACAAGACAAGACAAGACAAGACAAGACAAGACAAGACAAGACAAGACAAGACAAGACAAGACAAGACAAGACAAGACAAGACAAGACAAGACAAGACAAGACAAGACAAGACAAGACAAGACAAGACAACACAAGACAAGACAAGACAAGACAAGACAAGACAAGACAAGACAAGACAAGACAAGACAAGACAAGACAAGACAAGACAAGACAAGACAAGACAAGACAAGACAAGACAAGACAAGACAAGACAAGACAAGACAAGACAAGACAAGACAAGACAAGACAAGACAAGACAAGACAAGACAAGACAAGACAAGACAAGACAAGACAAGACAAGACAAGACAAGACAAGACAAGACAAGACAAGACAAGACAAGACAAGACAAGACAAGACAAGACAAGACAAGACAAGACAAGACAAGACAAGACAAGACAAGACAAGACAAGACAAGACAAGACAAGACAAGACAAGACAAGACAAGACAAGACAAGACAAGACAAGACAAGACAAGACAAGACAAGACAAGACAAGACAAGACAAGACAAGACAAGACAAGACAAGACAAGACAAGACAAGACAAGACAAGACAAGACAAGACAAGACAAGACAAGACAAGACAAGACAAGACAAGACAAGACAAGACAAGACAAGACAAGACAAGACAAGACAAGACAAGACAAGACAAGACAAGACAAGACAAGACAAGACAAGACAAGACAAGACAAGACAAGACAAGACAAGACAAGACAAGACAAGACAAGACAAGACAAGACAAGACAAGACAAGACAAGACAAGACAAGACAAGACAAGACAAGACAAGACAAGACAAGACAAGACAAGACAAGACAAGACAAGACAAGACAAGACAAGACAAGACAAGACAAGACAAGACAAGACAAGACAAGACAAGACAAGACAAGACAAGACAAGACAAGACAAGACAAGACAAGACAAGACAAGACAAGACAAGACAAGACAAGACAAGACAAGACAAGACAAGACAAGACAAGACAAGACAAGACAAGACAAGACAAGACAAGACAAGACAAGACAAGACAAGACAAGACAAGACAAGACAAGACAAGACAAGACAAGACAAGACAAGACAAGACAAGACAAGACAAGACAAGACAAGACAAGACAAGACAAGACAAGACAAGACAAGACAAGACAAGACAAGACAAGACAAGACAAGACAAGACAAGACAAGACAAGACAAGACAAGACAAGACAAGACAAGACAAGACAAGACAAGACAAGACAAGACAAGACAAGACAAGACAAGACAAGACAAGACAAGACAAGACAAGACAAGACAAGACAAGACAAGACAAGACAAGACAAGACAAGACAAGACAAGACAAGACAAGACAAGACAAGACAAGACAAGACAAGACAAGACAAGACAAGACAAGACAAGACAAGACAAGACAAGACAAGACAAGACAAGACAAGACAAGACAAGACAAGACAAGACAAGACAAGACAAGACAAGACAAGACAAGACAAGACAAGACAAGACAAGACAAGACAAGACAAGACAAGACAAGACAAGACAAGACAAGACAAGACAAGACAAGACAAGACAAGACAAGACAAGACAAGACAAGACAAGACAAGACAAGACAAGACAAGACAAGACAAGACAAGACAAGACAAGACAAGACAAGACAAGACAAGACAAGACAAGACAAGACAAGACAAGACAAGACAAGACAAGACAAGACAAGACAAGACAAGACAAGACAAGACAAGACAAGACAAGACAAGACAAGACAAGACAAGACAAGACAAGACAAGACAAGACAAGACAAGACAAGACAAGACAAGACAAGACAAGACAAGACAAGACAAGACAAGACAAGACAAGACAAGACAAGACAAGACAAGACAAGACAAGACAAGACAAGACAAGACAAGACAAGACAAGACAAGACAAGACAAGACAAGACAAGACAAGACAAGACAAGACAAGACAAGACAAGACAAGACAAGACAAGACAAGACAAGACAAGACAAGACAAGACAAGACAAGACAAGACAAGACAAGACAAGACAAGACAAGACAAGACAAGACAAGACAAGACAAGACAAGACAAGACAAGACAAGACAAGACAAGACAAGACAAGACAAGACAAGACAAGACAAGACAAGACAAGACAAGACAAGACAAGACAAGACAAGACAAGACAAGACAAGACAAGACAAGACAAGACAAGACAAGACAAGACAAGACAAGACAAGACAAGACAAGACAAGACAAGACAAGACAAGACAAGACAAGACAAGACAAGACAAGACAAGACAAGACAAGACAAGACAAGACAAGACAAGACAAGACAAGACAAGACAAGACAAGACAAGACAAGACAAGACAAGACAAGACAAGACAAGACAAGACAAGACAAGACAAGACAAGACAAGACAAGACAAGACAAGACAAGACAAGACAAGACAAGACAAGACAAGACAAGACAAGACAAGACAAGACAAGACAAGACAAGACAAGACAAGACAAGACAAGACAAGACAAGACAAGACAAGACAAGACAAGACAAGACAAGACAAGACAAGACAAGACAAGACAAGACAAGACAAGACAAGACAAGACAAGACAAGACAAGACAAGACAAGACAAGACAAGACAAGACAAGACAAGACAAGACAAGACAAGACAAGACAAGACAAGACAAGACAAGACAAGACAAGACAAGACAAGACAAGACAAGACAAGACAAGACAAGACAAGACAAGACAAGACAAGACAAGACAAGACAAGACAAGACAAGACAAGACAAGACAAGACAAGACAAGACAAGACAAGACAAGACAAGACAAGACAAGACAAGACAAGACAAGACAAGACAAGACAAGACAAGACAAGACAAGACAAGACAAGACAAGACAAGACAAGACAAGACAAGACAAGACAAGACAAGACAAGACAAGACAAGACAAGACAAGACAAGACAAGACAAGACAAGACAAGACAAGACAAGACAAGACAAGACAAGACAAGACAAGACAAGACAAGACAAGACAAGACAAGACAAGACAAGACAAGACAAGACAAGACAAGACAAGACAAGACAAGACAAGACAAGACAAGACAAGACAAGACAAGACAAGACAAGACAAGACAAGACAAGACAAGACAAGACAAGACAAGACAAGACAAGACAAGACAAGACAAGACAAGACAAGACAAGACAAGACAAGACAAGACAAGACAAGACAAGACAAGACAAGACAAGACAAGACAAGACAAGACAAGACAAGACAAGACAAGACAAGACAAGACAAGACAAGACAAGACAAGACAAGACAAGACAAGACAAGACAAGACAAGACAAGACAAGACAAGACAAGACAAGACAAGACAAGACAAGACAAGACAAGACAAGACAAGACAAGACAAGACAAGACAAGACAAGACAAGACAAGACAAGACAAGACAAGACAAGACAAGACAAGACAAGACAAGACAAGACAAGACAAGACAAGACAAGACAAGACAAGACAAGACAAGACAAGACAAGACAAGACAAGACAAGACAAGACAAGACAAGACAAGACAAGACAAGACAAGACAAGACAAGACAAGACAAGACAAGACAAGACAAGACAAGACAAGACAAGACAAGACAAGACAAGACAAGACAAGACAAGACAAGACAAGACAAGACAAGACAAGACAAGACAAGACAAGACAAGACAAGACAAGACAAGACAAGACAAGACAAGACAAGACAAGACAAGACAAGACAAGACAAGACAAGACAAGACAAGACAAGACAAGACAAGACAAGACAAGACAAGACAAGACAAGACAAGACAAGACAAGACAAGACAAGACAAGACAAGACAAGACAAGACAAGACAAGACAAGACAAGACAAGACAAGACAAGACAAGACAAGACAAGACAAGACAAGACAAGACAAGACAAGACAAGACAAGACAAGACAAGACAAGACAAGACAAGACAAGACAAGACAAGACAAGACAAGACAAGACAAGACAAGACAAGACAAGACAAGACAAGACAAGACAAGACAAGACAAGACAAGACAAGACAAGACAAGACAAGACAAGACAAGACAAGACAAGACAAGACAAGACAAGACAAGACAAGACAAGACAAGACAAGACAAGACAAGACAAGACAAGACAAGACAAGACAAGACAAGACAAGACAAGACAAGACAAGACAAGACAAGACAAGACAAGACAAGACAAGACAAGACAAGACAAGACAAGACAAGACAAGACAAGACAAGACAAGACAAGACAAGACAAGACAAGACAAGACAAGACAAGACAAGACAAGACAAGACAAGACAAGACAAGACAAGACAAGACAAGACAAGACAAGACAAGACAAGACAAGACAAGACAAGACAAGACAAGACAAGACAAGACAAGACAAGACAAGACAAGACAAGACAAGACAAGACAAGACAAGACAAGACAAGACAAGACAAGACAAGACAAGACAAGACAAGACAAGACAAGACAAGACAAGACAAGACAAGACAAGACAAGACAAGACAAGACAAGACAAGACAAGACAAGACAAGACAAGACAAGACAAGACAAGACAAGACAAGACAAGACAAGACAAGACAAGACAAGACAAGACAAGACAAGACAAGACAAGACAAGACAAGACAAGACAAGACAAGACAAGACAAGACAAGACAAGACAAGACAAGACAAGACAAGACAAGACAAGACAAGACAAGACAAGACAAGACAAGACAAGACAAGACAAGACAAGACAAGACAAGACAAGACAAGACAAGACAAGACAAGACAAGACAAGACAAGACAAGACAAGACAAGACAAGACAAGACAAGACAAGACAAGACAAGACAAGACAAGACAAGACAAGACAAGACAAGACAAGACAAGACAAGACAAGACAAGACAAGACAAGACAAGACAAGACAAGACAAGACAAGACAAGACAAGACAAGACAAGACAAGACAAGACAAGACAAGACAAGACAAGACAAGACAAGACAAGACAAGACAAGACAAGACAAGACAAGACAAGACAAGACAAGACAAGACAAGACAAGACAAGACAAGACAAGACAAGACAAGACAAGACAAGACAAGACAAGACAAGACAAGACAAGACAAGACAAGACAAGACAAGACAAGACAAGACAAGACAAGACAAGACAAGACAAGACAAGACAAGACAAGACAAGACAAGACAAGACAAGACAAGACAAGACAAGACAAGACAAGACAAGACAAGACAAGACAAGACAAGACAAGACAAGACAAGACAAGACAAGACAAGACAAGACAAGACAAGACAAGACAAGACAAGACAAGACAAGACAAGACAAGACAAGACAAGACAAGACAAGACAAGACAAGACAAGACAAGACAAGACAAGACAAGACAAGACAAGACAAGACAAGACAAGACAAGACAAGACAAGACAAGACAAGACAAGACAAGACAAGACAAGACAAGACAAGACAAGACAAGACAAGACAAGACAAGACAAGACAAGACAAGACAAGACAAGACAAGACAAGACAAGACAAGACAAGACAAGACAAGACAAGACAAGACAAGACAAGACAAGACAAGACAAGACAAGACAAGACAAGACAAGACAAGACAAGACAAGACAAGACAAGACAAGACAAGACAAGACAAGACAAGACAAGACAAGACAAGACAAGACAAGACAAGACAAGACAAGACAAGACAAGACAAGACAAGACAAGACAAGACAAGACAAGACAAGACAAGACAAGACAAGACAAGACAAGACAAGACAAGACAAGACAAGACAAGACAAGACAAGACAAGACAAGACAAGACAAGACAAGACAAGACAAGACAAGACAAGACAAGACAAGACAAGACAAGACAAGACAAGACAAGACAAGACAAGACAAGACAAGACAAGACAAGACAAGACAAGACAAGACAAGACAAGACAAGACAAGACAAGACAAGACAAGACAAGACAAGACAAGACAAGACAAGACAAGACAAGACAAGACAAGACAAGACAAGACAAGACAAGACAAGACAAGACAAGACAAGACAAGACAAGACAAGACAAGACAAGACAAGACAAGACAAGACAAGACAAGACAAGACAAGACAAGACAAGACAAGACAAGACAAGACAAGACAAGACAAGACAAGACAAGACAAGACAAGACAAGACAAGACAAGACAAGACAAGACAAGACAAGACAAGACAAGACAAGACAAGACAAGACAAGACAAGACAAGACAAGACAAGACAAGACAAGACAAGACAAGACAAGACAAGACAAGACAAGACAAGACAAGACAAGACAAGACAAGACAAGACAAGACAAGACAAGACAAGACAAGACAAGACAAGACAAGACAAGACAAGACAAGACAAGACAAGACAAGACAAGACAAGACAAGACAAGACAAGACAAGACAAGACAAGACAAGACAAGACAAGACAAGACAAGACAAGACAAGACAAGACAAGACAAGACAAGACAAGACAAGACAAGACAAGACAAGACAAGACAAGACAAGACAAGACAAGACAAGACAAGACAAGACAAGACAAGACAAGACAAGACAAGACAAGACAAGACAAGACAAGACAAGACAAGACAAGACAAGACAAGACAAGACAAGACAAGACAAGACAAGACAAGACAAGACAAGACAAGACAAGACAAGACAAGACAAGACAAGACAAGACAAGACAAGACAAGACAAGACAAGACAAGACAAGACAAGACAAGACAAGACAAGACAAGACAAGACAAGACAAGACAAGACAAGACAAGACAAGACAAGACAAGACAAGACAAGACAAGACAAGACAAGACAAGACAAGACAAGACAAGACAAGACAAGACAAGACAAGACAAGACAAGACAAGACAAGACAAGACAAGACAAGACAAGACAAGACAAGACAAGACAAGACAAGACAAGACAAGACAAGACAAGACAAGACAAGACAAGACAAGACAAGACAAGACAAGACAAGACAAGACAAGACAAGACAAGACAAGACAAGACAAGACAAGACAAGACAAGACAAGACAAGACAAGACAAGACAAGACAAGACAAGACAAGACAAGACAAGACAAGACAAGACAAGACAAGACAAGACAAGACAAGACAAGACAAGACAAGACAAGACAAGACAAGACAAGACAAGACAAGACAAGACAAGACAAGACAAGACAAGACAAGACAAGACAAGACAAGACAAGACAAGACAAGACAAGACAAGACAAGACAAGACAAGACAAGACAAGACAAGACAAGACAAGACAAGACAAGACAAGACAAGACAAGACAAGACAAGACAAGACAAGACAAGACAAGACAAGACAAGACAAGACAAGACAAGACAAGACAAGACAAGACAAGACAAGACAAGACAAGACAAGACAAGACAAGACAAGACAAGACAAGACAAGACAAGACAAGACAAGACAACTATTACTTTTAGTCGTGGTATCATGGTTGGATTTTATGAGGGTCGACGGGAAGGAAACTACCTCGTTTCACGAAACCGAAGTAGGCCCTTGGCTCTCTGTTCAGGTAAGTTTAGAGAACAAGAATATCGGTTCACAAAACCCACATTCTGGCTCCCTCGCTCCTCCTGTGACTTGACCTGACTTTTGAATGGTCGGAGGGTGGGAATCTTGACCGTGTTCCCGGCGGCCACCGTTTTGATCAACGAAGCCATTCTCGTCCGCAGCTCTCCGGTCTCGGCTGGTTGACACCAATTCGACTAGAGTGGGTCAATGTTGTCGTTCAAGGCTCGTAGCAGCTTTTCCAAGTTGACCAACGTGGCCACAATCGTGGATATTATTTTGTTTGGGGACATCCACCTCCTTGACCAGCATAGTTTTAGGACCAAAGATGAGATTGTCGCTTACCCGCCGCCTCCATTCAGCCGAAAGATAACGCCAGATGTTTCTTGCAACGGTGTCCTTGTTACCTCTGTTGAGTCTGTCGATGAAATACAGGGACCTGTCTTCCTTCCATTTCGGAGACCCCGGTCCTTCGCAGTTGGGTTGATGGACAATCACCGTAAACCAATGGTTTTCCTCGCTGATGAGGAACACCATAAATTCCTTCTCAAACACCTCGATCTGCCTTACCCATAGGTGCGCTTGCTGCAGTCTAGGCTCGCTGCCCTGGATGTTTCCATAAAAGAGGCTACTAAAGAACGTAACCCGTGCCCTGGTTCCGTCTGTGGCTGGGTTGTCCCACATCCATTTCCACTGGAACTCCATTAGGGTGTCGTTGTACCAGGCCCCTGTGGCTAAACATTTGAAATCCATGGCGCAGACTGCTACACCGCCTCGCCCAGGTGGATATTTCAATAAAGGTCGCTCGTCCATGGGAGTTTTAATCCCGTCCGTTGACCTTCTTGGTAGGTCCCAACCGCGTGCTATCCGAGTCGCTGGGATGTGGACTCCGCTCTTGGATATTACCATGGTATTCCTTGACCTCGCCCAGATGTGCCCTTCTATTAGCCTTGCCGTTCAAATCTCTTAACTTGATGATTACTGGGGACTCATATGCAATTACCTGAAACGGTCCGTCATACTTAGGAGACAGTTTCGCTGCGTAGTTGTCCGCGGCCTTGGAGAGATTATGAGCCTTGACCAAAACTAATTGACCAACCTCTGGTTTCCATTCCCTCCTTGGTGAGAGTGAAAACGGAGAAAAGAAATGGAGTGGACTACAGGAAACTAAATGAAGTCACAATCAAACAAGTTTTTCCAATTCCAAGTATTGAGATTCTAGATCAGTTTCTAGATCAGGTAATAGTAGATCTTTCACCACCTTAGATTTAGGTAGTGGGTCTCATCAGGTGTTAGTAGATAAGAGGGATAGAGGAAAAACTGCAGTTAGCACAGGATTGGGACATTTTGAGTTTAAGAGAATGCCGTTTAGGTTAACGGGTACGCCTACTACCTTTCAAAGGATCATGAATCCCATCCTCACAGGTCTCCAAGGGATAGATTGTTTTGTATATTTAGATGATATTGTAGTTTATGGTAGTAATTTAGAGAAGCATGAGGTTAGATTAGCGAAAGTATTAGAAGCTTTAAGAATTAATAATCTCAAATTAAATATTAGGAAATGCCAGTTTTTGCAGCGCGAAGTCGTGTATTTAGGTCATAAGTGCTCGGAAAATGGTGCACTGCTGGACCCACAGAAGGTAGAATGTGTTAAGAACATTTTGCCACCTAGGATGAAGAAGGAGGTGAATGCATTTTTGGGTTTAGTAAATTATTATAGGAAACTTATAGACTATATATAGCGGGAAGGGGGAAAGAGGGAGTAGTGACGGTTTACACTTCGCTTAAAGGTTTCGACGCTGTAAGTGGGCGGGAAGACATTCGCAGGGAAACTATTCCACAATCTAATGACGCGACCGAAAAACGAATTCCCACGGTTAAACGTGGTTCTTTGGAACAGAATCGCGACATAGAAGGGGTGCACCCCTCTGGAAAGACGAGTAGTTCTGCTAAATGCCTGAACCGGAGGAATCAAGCTGGCTACTTCAGATGAACACTTACCATGAAAGTAACGGTAAAATAATGATGCGTACCCTAAATCACGACGACGCTCCAAGGTTTCAATAGAGCTGGATACCCTACTGCCAGCTATAAGTTTTAACGCACGACATTGGACACGGTCTAGAAGCTGAAGATATGTTCGCGAAGCTCCCGACCATACATGCGAATTGTACTCCATCTTCGGACGGATATAGGTGGTGTGGATACAACGAAGATCGGTTGGAGTGAAGTATATTTTACAATGCGAAGATCGCATTGGATTGACATGCCCAGAACATCAAGAGCCTCCGACTCATTAATATCCACACCACCCATATTTAAAGATTGGAAGTTGTCGCCCGCCCGACGCATGTGGGTCAACAAACAGCATTGGTTCTTCCGCGCATTAAAATCGACCCGATTCGCTTGACCCCACTCCTGGATTTTGTTGAGGTCACATTGAAGTGTGTCATTCATAATACTGCGCTTTCTATTGATCTCCAGAATAGAAGGACGCCTGGAGAATGAATATGAATGACAAATGCTGCTGTCATCAGCAAACGAGTAGACGGTGTTTGTTGATGTCAATGACAGAAGGTCATTGATAAAAATTATAAAAAGAGTTGGAGACAGGACCGAACCCTGCCGAACTCCAGCATTAATGGAGTGCTCTTCGGAAGCAAAGCCGTCTATCACAACCCGAATAGAACGGGCGCTGAGGAAACTCGATATCCATCGAGTGAATGTATTACCGACACCATAAGCAGCCAGTTTAGACACGAGTGCTTTATGCCACACTCGGTCAAATGCCTTGGAGATATCCAAAGCAACAACCTTACTCTCACAGAATTGGTGAACACAGCTGTTCCACCGCTCAGTGAGGAACGCCATCAAATCGCCTGTGGAGCGCTGAGCACGGAAACCGTACTGGCGATCACTGACCAATTGATTGCTCTCCAGATACCTCATCAAGTAAAAATTTATAATGCTTTTCATAATTTTGGAGAGCATTGAACAGATTGCTATGAGTCGGTAATTGGCTGGATTCGTAGCCTCACCTTTTTTGGGAACTGCCTGCACATTGGCAATCTTCCAGGAAGTAGGAAAAACTCCTGCTGTAAACGATAAAGTAAAGAGACTGCGCAATGGGCGAGCCAGTGTTGAGCGAACTTTCTCAACACGGGGGCTGAAATGCCATCCGGTCCCGAGGATTTATTGACGTTGAGGTTTACAAGCACTCTTTTAACAGCTCGCATTCGAAAGTGCATCTCAGGCTTAATATGAGACACACTAGCGATCACGGGTAGTGGTTGGCTACTCTCAGAAAGAGAGCAGTTTTCAGCAAACATTTTGGCTAAAAAGTTTGCCTTATCAAACGAGTGAGTGAAGATCTGATCATCCTTGAAGAGAGTTGGAATAGACGATCGCGTCTGATTCTTCACTCTCCCCACGAACGACCAAAAGTTCTTACTACCCTTATGGTATTCAAGAACTCTGCGTCTAAGGCGCTGTTCGTAGAGAACTTTTTCGCGCTTTAGAGTGGCATTGCACCTATTTCTGGCCTGATTGCGCCGCAGTTTAGTATCAGCAGTTTTGTTTAAACGCCAATTCCTAAATGCTTCCTCTTTAGACCTGACTGCTTGTCTGCAAGTCGCATTAAACCAGGAATGGTCTTTTGGTTTAATGGAAATTCTTTTATTGGGTATGAAAACCCTCAGGTGTCGTGTGACTCGAATGACGTAGCCAATTGGAATAATGAACATTGAAATAACCAGCAACAACAATTTCACTGTTTGGATACGATTCCAGAATTTTAGAGTTCGAATCAGAGAGACTGTCAAGTTTATCAAAAGTTGGCAGCCTCCCTAGACCAGGGCTTCTATAAATGAAGCAGAAGTGCAGGATGTGCGACTGGATTTTTAACTTAATCCACATGGAGTTAAATTCGGCATCCGTCGTGCAAAGGTGTTGCTGACACTGGTACGCAACATCACTGCGAATGTATAAGGCGAGGCCTATGTGTGGTGAAAACAATGGTAGTAAATGGTACCCTCGTTTCACGAAACCGAAGTAGGCCCTTGGCTCTCTGTTCAGGTAAGTTTAGAGAACAAGAATATCGGTTCACAAAACCCACATTCTGGCTCCCTCGCTCCTCCTGTGACTTGACCTGACTTTTGAATGGTCGGAGGGTGGGAATCTTGACCGTGTTCCCGGCGGCCACCGTTTTGATCAACGAAGCCATTCTCGTCCGCAGCTCTCCGGTCTCGGCTGGTTGACACCAATTCGACTAGAGTGGGTCAATGTTGTCGTTCAAGGCTCGTAGCAGCTTTTCCAAGTTGACCAACGTGGCCACAATCGTGGATATTATTTTGTTTGGGGACATCCACCTCCTTGACCAGCATAGTTTTAGGACCAAAGATGAGATTGTCGCTTACCCGCCGCCTCCATTCAGCCGAAAGATAACGCCAGATGTTTCTTGCAACGGTGTCCTTGTTACCTCTGTTGAGTCTGTCGATGAAATACAGGGACCTGTCTTCCTTCCATTTCGGAGACCCCGGTCCTTCGCAGTTGGGTTGATGGACAATCACCGTAAACCAATGGTTTTCCTCGCTGATGAGGAACACCATAAATTCCTTCTCAAACACCTCGATCTGCCTTACCCATAGGTGCGCTTGCTGCAGTCTAGGCTCGCTGCCCTGGATGTTTCCATAAAAGAGGCTACTAAAGAACGTAACCCGTGCCCTGGTTCCGTCTGTGGCTGGGTTGTCCCACATCCATTTCCACTGGAACTCCATTAGGGTGTCGTTGTACCAGGCCCCTGTGGCTAAACATTTGAAATCCATGGCGCAGACTGCTACACCGCCTCGCCCAGGTGGATATTTCAATAAAGGTCGCTCGTCCATGGGAGTTTTAATCCCGTCCGTTGACCTTCTTGGTAGGTCCCAACCGCGTGCTATCCGAGTCGCTGGGATGTGGACTCCGCTCTTGGATATTACCATGGTATTCCTTGACCTCGCCCAGATGTGCCCTTCTATTAGCCTTGCCGTTCAAATCTCTTAACTTGATGATTACTGGGGACTCATATGCAATTACCTGAAACGGTCCGTCATACTTAGGAGACAGTTTCGCTGCGTAGTTGTCCGCGGCCTTGGAGAGATTATGAGCCTTGACCAAAACTAATTGACCAACCTCTGGTTTCCATTCCCTCCTTGGTGAGAGTGAAAACGGAGAAAAGAAATGGAGTGGACTACAGGAAACTAAATGAAGTCACAATCAAACAAGTTTTTCCAATTCCAAGTATTGAGATTCTAGATCAGTTTCTAGATCAGGTAATAGTAGATCTTTCACCACCTTAGATTTAGGTAGTGGGTCTCATCAGGTGTTAGTAGATAAGAGGGATAGAGGAAAAACTGCAGTTAGCACAGGATTGGGACATTTTGAGTTTAAGAGAATGCCGTTTAGGTTAACGGGTACGCCTACTACCTTTCAAAGGATCATGAATCCCATCCTCACAGGTCTCCAAGGGATAGATTGTTTTGTATATTTAGATGATATTGTAGTTTATGGTAGTAATTTAGAGAAGCATGAGGTTAGATTAGCGAAAGTATTAGAAGCTTTAAGAATTAATAATCTCAAATTAAATATTAGGAAATGCCAGTTTTTGCAGCGCGAAGTCGTGTATTTAGGTCATAAGTGCTCGGAAAATGGTGCACTGCTGGACCCACAGAAGGTAGAATGTGTTAAGAACATTTTGCCACCTAGGATGAAGAAGGAGGTGAATGCATTTTTGGGTTTAGTAAATTATTATAGGAAACTTATAGACTATATATAGCGGGAAGGGGGAAAGAGGGAGTAGTGACGGTTTACACTTCGCTTAAAGGTTTCGACGCTGTAAGTGGGCGGGAAGACATTCGCAGGGAAACTATTCCACAATCTAATGACGCGACCGAAAAACGAATTCCCACGGTTAAACGTGGTTCTTTGGAACAGAATCGCGACATAGAAGGGGTGCACCCCTCTGGAAAGACGAGTAGTTCTGCTAAATGCCTGAACCGGAGGAATCAAGCTGGCTACTTCAGATGAACACTTACCATGAAAGTAACGGTAAAATAATGATGCGTACCCTAAATCACGACGACGCTCCAAGGTTTCAATAGAGCTGGATACCCTACTGCCAGCTATAAGTTTTAACGCACGACATTGGACACGGTCTAGAAGCTGAAGATATGTTCGCGAAGCTCCCGACCATACATGCGAATTGTACTCCATCTTCGGACGGATATAGGTGGTGTGGATACAACGAAGATCGGTTGGAGTGAAGTATATTTTACAATGCGAAGATCGCATTGGATTGACATGCCCAGAACATCAAGAGCCTCCGACTCATTAATATCCACACCACCCATATTTAAAGATTGGAAGTTGTCGCCCGCCCGACGCATGTGGGTCAACAAACAGCATTGGTTCTTCCGCGCATTAAAATCGACCCGATTCGCTTGACCCCACTCCTGGATTTTGTTGAGGTCACATTGAAGTGTGTCATTCATAATACTGCGCTTTCTATTGATCTCCAGAATAGAAGGACGCCTGGAGAATGAATATGAATGACAAATGCTGCTGTCATCAGCAAACGAGTAGACGGTGTTTGTTGATGTCAATGACAGAAGGTCATTGATAAAAATTATAAAAAGAGTTGGAGACAGGACCGAACCCTGCCGAACTCCAGCATTAATGGAGTGCTCTTCGGAAGCAAAGCCGTCTATCACAACCCGAATAGAACGGGCGCTGAGGAAACTCGATATCCATCGAGTGAATGTATTACCGACACCATAAGCAGCCAGTTTAGACACGAGTGCTTTATGCCACACTCGGTCAAATGCCTTGGAGATATCCAAAGCAACAACCTTACTCTCACAGAATTGGTGAACACAGCTGTTCCACCGCTCAGTGAGGAACGCCATCAAATCGCCTGTGGAGCGCTGAGCACGGAAACCGTACTGGCGATCACTGACCAATTGATTGCTCTCCAGATACCTCATCAAGTAAAAATTTATAATGCTTTTCATAATTTTGGAGAGCATTGAACAGATTGCTATGAGTCGGTAATTGGCTGGATTCGTAGCCTCACCTTTTTTGGGAACTGCCTGCACATTGGCAATCTTCCAGGAAGTAGGAAAAACTCCTGCTGTAAACGATAAAGTAAAGAGACTGCGCAATGGGCGAGCCAGTGTTGAGCGAACTTTCTCAACACGGGGGCTGAAATGCCATCCGGTCCCGAGGATTTATTGACGTTGAGGTTTACAAGCACTCTTTTAACAGCTCGCATTCGAAAGTGCATCTCAGGCTTAATATGAGACACACTAGCGATCACGGGTAGTGGTTGGCTACTCTCAGAAAGAGAGCAGTTTTCAGCAAACATTTTGGCTAAAAAGTTTGCCTTATCAAACGAGTGAGTGAAGATCTGATCATCCTTGAAGAGAGTTGGAATAGACGATCGCGTCTGATTCTTCACTCTCCCCACGAACGACCAAAAGTTCTTACTACCCTTATGGTATTCAAGAACTCTGCGTCTAAGGCGCTGTTCGTAGAGAACTTTTTCGCGCTTTAGAGTGGCATTGCACCTATTTCTGGCCTGATTGCGCCGCAGTTTAGTATCAGCAGTTTTGTTTAAACGCCAATTCCTAAATGCTTCCTCTTTAGACCTGACTGCTTGTCTGCAAGTCGCATTAAACCAGGAATGGTCTTTTGGTTTAATGGAAATTCTTTTATTGGGTATGAAAACCCTCAGGTGTCGTGTGACTCGAATGACGTAGCCAATTGGAATAATGAACATTGAAATAACCAGCAACAACAATTTCACTGTTTGGATACGATTCCAGAATTTTAGAGTTCGAATCAGAGAGACTGTCAAGTTTATCAAAAGTTGGCAGCCTCCCTAGACCAGGGCTTCTATAAATGAAGCAGAAGTGCAGGATGTGCGACTGGATTTTTAACTTAATCCACATGGAGTTAAATTCGGCATCCGTCGTGCAAAGGTGTTGCTGACACTGGTACGCAACATCACTGCGAATGTATAAGGCGAGGCCTATGTGTGGTGAAAACAATGGTAGTAAATGGTACCCAGGCATGTAGAAATCCAGTGGATCTGCACCCACAGACACCTGGGTCTCACTTAGTGCCATTACATGCAGTTGGTGGGTACAAATATGCGTTTGGACCACGAAAAAATTCGCCCTTAAGCCGCGTACATTAGCGGAATCCATGCGGAATTTTGTCATCGCCACCCTCTGTAAGGAAGTGTAAGGTCAGCTGTACAAGCGGCCACGCGTACTTCGCAAGCAAAGCAAAACACGAAAAGACAAGTGTTATGCCTTTATCTTGCCGCGCTTCAGCCCACGGTGCACTCACATCCGCATGCACACCTAACGGGACCAGGAAGAAGGAGGAAGAGTAAAAACAAACGAAATGCTGAGATTTACTACGGAGAGCATAAATAAGCCCCTCGCTTGGTTCTCTGCATTCCGTTAGACTGAATTTGTTTAATTTTATTATTTTTGCATGTTTATAAATTATATTATTGGTTTGGGAAATGTGCACTGTGTTTCTATTTTATTGCGGTGTAAATGTGTTTCTATTGCTTGTGGATTGTCGGTTTTGATGTTAATTATTTTTTCGCGAGCAGTCGACGCGAAAAATGAATTGTGGTGGGGAGTAACATCCACCTTCGCCAGCGGTCACATCACAACTCATTGTGAGGAAGAATGTAGTTTTTAAATGGTCCGAGGATTGGCAAAAGACTTTCGAGACGTTAAAACATGCAATAATTTCACCACCGGTATTGACATACCCAGATTTTAGCAGGGAATTTCTGTTGACCAGTGATGCTAGTGGCGAAGCTTTAGGGGCCGTGTTGTCGTAAGGGAAAATTGGCGAAGATAGACCGATAGCTTTCTCTAGTAAAGCGTTTAGTGACACCGATAAGAGATACTCAACAATAGAAAGGGAATTATTGGCCATTGTCTGGGCTACACGAAATTTCAGAGCATATATTCTGGGCAGGCCTTTTGACAGACCACCACCCTTGAAGTGTATGGAGAATTTGAAGGATGATACTTCTCGTCTAGCCAGGTTTAGACATAAACTATCGGAATACGAGTTCGAAATTATATATAAACCTGGGAAGATATTTAAATTGGAGACATTTAAATGCGTACGCTCTGAGTAGAATACCTGAACATACCAATGAGGTCGCAACAGTCCAAACGCGCTCCAAGGCAAAAGAACTAAAAATTTAAGAAAACGACGAGCCGCAGGAGATTTCCGCATCAGTGGAACCGGATAGTCCAAAGACGGAATAGAATGGTAATACAATTCTTCTAGAAGACCCAAAAGAAATTGAAACGATAATAAAGGATTTCCATTATAAACCATTTGGAGGCCATCAAGGGGCAATATTAACGAAAATGCCCCTAGTATTAACAGACACGTCAGTGCAGCCCTTCGATAAGGTTTATATGGACATTGTAGGTATTTTACCGGAGACTGTATCCGGTAATAAGTAAATTCTTACATTCCAATACGACAATTTATAGCGTGCACAGCTATTCCTGATGCAGAAGCAAGCACCGTAGCCAAAGCTTTCTACGACGAAGTGATAACGCGATACGGGATTCCACGAATTCTATTAACAGATAACGGTACCAACTTCAAAATTATTCACCGACACATGTAAATTGTTAAGAATTAAAAGGTTAGAACACCGTACCACCCACAGGCCAATGGCTCCTTAGAACGAAGCCATAGACCATTGGCAGCGTATTTGCGCAGTTTTGCAAGAGAGGACGGATCCAATTGAGACCAGTGCTTATCACCGGCAATGCACATGCATAATCACACTCCACATACAACCACCAAGCAAACCCCTTTTCGCACATTGTATGGATTCGACGTGCAGATGCCAACGAATTTGAAGAGAAAATGTGGCCCACTCTATAACGCGGACGATCCCATCAAGGTCCAGAAATTCCAAATACAAAGGGCCCATGAGATGGTTAGGCAAAATCAGGAACGTGCAAAAGAAGCGGCCAAAAGGCAGTACGATGACAGGCTAAACCCAGTAATTTTTAAAGCTGGAGATAAAGTAATACTCAAAAATCAAACTAGGAAAAACAAATTTTCACCGATATGGTTAGGCCCATATGAGGTGGTAGGCATTAGAAGCCTAGTCACGACAGTTATAAAAATTAACAACAGGGATAAGCCATTCCATAACAATTTGCTTAAACAGTGCAAAAATTGGAGTAAAATAGAAACAGTCACAGACGCAGTAAATCGGAACCGGAAAACCACGCTTAGCATACATACAATAGATCCAGAAAAAAGAATTCAGCTTTTAGTAAATAGAGAAGAATAACGAACGTAAAATAACATATATTTTTGTATATTTCAAGGCGGTCGTAGTGGGGCACAGGGAAATTCCGTATTTGCCAGGACGACGGAAAAGAGAGGGCTGAATCCCATTAACTGCGACGCCGCAAATTAATAAGTAAGTACGCCCAAAGTTGCTCATCCATATAAAACCGTTTTGGCTAGTATATTTTTAAGGGGAATTTTCTGTAGCTAACCGGACACTTACTAACTTTGCTTACTAATAAAATTTATTAGCTAATTGTCGGATTTTTTGGAACCGTATATATCGCCTTGCTTAAGACAATATACATATTTAGTTTATATTAAGTTTGTACAGTTTTATTCATTAATGGAAAGTTATTCTTACTTGGGCTTAATTTTATTTAGCAGAAGTGTAAGCTGCTAAATAAAATTAAGCTGTAAAAGTTTTGGGGTAGATAATTTATAGACGGTTGTGCTTTGTCACATGGTGTCATGGTGTCTACCGTTACGTGTAATGAATACGTTAAATGCACAAGATACAAGTAGTGCCACATTTGTAAACAAGTAAGAGTCTTGTCTTTGGCCTGGCCGAAATCTAAATACTCTACACCCGAGTAACTGAAAAAATTATAATTTCGCCACTTAACAACTTTTGTATAAGTAGGCAGGCCACGCCCAATTCGTCTAAATGTTTTTGTAATGTCTCTAGGTACTGCTAGATAGAATTACGAAGGTATTAATTTTTTGAACCGTTTATGGGATATTGACAACTTTTGTATAAGTGCGCGGATCACGCCCATTTCTTTTCACACATTGGTAATACTTGTAGATACCTCGTGATAAAATTTCGTTTTAATATCTTATACCGTTTACAAGATATTGACAACTTTTGTATGAGTGGGCGTGGCACGCCCATTTTTGACAAGCTTATTGGTAATGCTTTCCTATATATCCTGATAAAATTACATATCAATATCTTATACCTTTCATTAGATATTGCCAACTTTGTTATCAGTGGGTGTGGCGCGCCCATTTTTTCACACATTTTAGTAATGACGCTATATGTTCCGGAATAAAATTATACCTTAGTATCTCACACGGTTTATGAAATATTCAGATTATAACATTTTTTAAAACGAGGTGCTTTTACATTCCGTATGTAAAGTAGGCGTGGCTGTTTACCGATCTCTCCAATTTTCAATCCCCAACAGCCCTACATAACAGAGAATATTTGTGCCAAATTTCATCGCCATATCTCCTTTCGTTCTCTCGTAATCGTGATTTCAACAACAGACAGACAGACAGACAGACAGACGGACAGACAGGGCTAAATCGATTCAGGAGGTGACGCTGAGAAAGAATATATATACTTTTCTATATCTATCTCGTCTCCTTCTCTGCCTTACAAACGGAAGAACAAAGTGAATATATATACCCTACTCCCTTCTGGTGTGCGGTATAAAAAAACTGGAAAAAACTTTTGGGTAAAAAAAAGGAAGAGGACAAAATTGAGACAAAAAGAAAGAATGAAAGAATGAAGAAAGATGAAAGGCACTAGGAAAATATTTTTAAGGACATAATTATGATACTCTACAATAACGAAAAGTGTCAAAAATTTCACATAAAATTTAATGGTTTCATTTGATAATATATTGATTTTAGTTGGATAGTCGAATACGCACCCAAATTGTACATAGTCATAAGTATGTATATACTCGCATTTACTGCAGCGTAAATATTAAGGAACAAACCTAACATAATTAAAATATTACTCATGAAATAACAAATTTCATTGAATCATTGAAGTCATAGTATAAGTATTAGAAAATATATAAGATAAGCCACCAACGGCGTCAATACCTATGGAAGCTTCAGTTTAATCATGGACTCCAAGATACGAGCGGTACATCGAAGTTGCTTCTCCGAACCATCACGTTTTACGGCACCATCACAGGAATAAGGGACATCATTGTTCGACAAAGACGGCCATGACGATGTTTTCTCGCTAGCGCTAGTCAACAAGGTGGACGTGCTAAAACGTTTTTATTACGAGTGGTACATCGAAGTTGCTTCTCCGAACCATCACGTTTTACGGCACCATCACAGGAATAAGGGACATCATTGTCAGACAAAGACGGCCATGACGATGTTTTCTCGCTAGCGTTAGTCAACAAGGTGGACGTGCTAAAACGTTTTTATTTTGGGGCGCTCCCCACTAATTAACATCTGACTACAGATCATAGTCGCAAATTGGAGCTAACGTCCCGAAGTGAGACAAGGGAATCGTGAAGCCACAGTCGAGATATGAGCTTCTTCGATCAATTAGCGTCAAGCAAGATAGGAGGTCCACCAAACAGTCAAGAACGTCGCACACAACTCCAGCCGTCCGAGAAAGTCCAGTAGAACATTGTCCAGTAGAAACATTGTAATATTGTAATAAAAGGAAAAATTAACATCACTTCACGATATTAATTTTTCCTTTCCCTAGGGCTGGAGGGATGTTGTGAGTCGCTGCTTCCGCGGAATACATTTTCAGTCGACCATAATGATGTCGCACTAAGCGTTTAAATTCCATCGCACTAAGCGTTTAATTCCGCATTGCAACCTGTTTCAAGGCCAACTCATCGAGCGCGCGCTAGCCGCTGGTGAAGCGGTATTGCACTTGTTGGCCGTGGAGCTATTGACCCACTTTATTGCGCTCAGTTGTTAAGCCAGGTCTTTTCCGCTACAGGTAGCGTATTATTATTTCCATGTTTAAGCTTCCGCGTACAAATGTATAAATGAGATTAGAATATAGCAGATACGAGTAGTCATTAGTGAAGCAGGACCGTGTGTAATTCTAAGTGTAATTTTTAATAAAGTCGTTGAAGTAAATTTGAAGTGTTTAATTTCGAAACGGACTGTTGGAAAGAAAGGACCTCGGAGAAGCCCACGACTAAGATATTGCAACAGGGACACTTAAGGACACAGGCTTAATGAACCAAAAAAATCTTCGAGAACTTTTTGCTCTACATTCCGAGGTAAGATTATATTTCCTTACATAATGATTCATTAACCTCTATTCGGTAAAATCCGACATTTTTACCCAGGGTAGGAAAGCTCAAGTGGTCATCGAAAACATAGTGCCACTCATTTTGTCGCATTACTGCTGGATTGGCCAGAGAAAGCATCTGAAACTAATGCAAGAGTTTGAGAATAATAATCGTGGACGATGGCCGTGGTAAAATACATCAACCACGTAGTGAGAAGATGGCCCTAGATCACCTATTTATCCATACAAAATGGTTACTAATTTCTTTCGGATATCCGTCAGGGTACCCCAAACCAAATATGTATTCTATGTCAGTAACCGAAACCGTTACCGCTACCACAAAACCGTCTGAAATTAGTTACAACAACCACAACCAATATTTTTTCCACTACTTCAACAAAGAAAAGACAGCCCGAAAAACAGTTGCAGCAACAGGACGAGGACTACTTGACTTTGTAACTTTGCTAATAATTGAAGTAAAGTATAGTATATTAAGAAAACATATATTTTATGTTTTAAAAATGTAAACAATGAAGTAAAAAAAATATAATAAGAAAAAAAATATATAATAAGAAAAAATTGATATCATAATTTTTATTTTAGCGGAAAGGTGGAGGGATGTTGTAGGTCGGAATTATTGCCCTATATTTTTCGGCATAAAATTTCAACTATCTGAATAGGTAACAATGCCTTCAGCGTTCGGTTGAGATTTTTTATACTTACTTCTTGTTTTTGTGATTGTTATTTACTTATTGCTTGGGTTCGAATATGAAGCTCGCCTTGTTATTGTTGTTGCTGATTATTTTCTGGAGTCGAATCTCCAGAAGGGAAAAACAAACATTAAAGTACGAATTGTTATTTACAGAAATTTTAAGCTCGCATTATTCTTGTTGTTTTTAGTTAGAATCAAACTGTGGCTTGACTTGAGTTTGGAAGGAATTAATGAAAACATTTCCAAAGAATACGATGAAATAAGAGTTTAAGCTACTCATACAAAAGTTGAAAATATCTTGTAAACGGTAGAAGATATTAACACGAAATTTTGTCGCGAGGTATCTACACGTATTACCAATTTGTATACAATGGGCGTGGTCCGTCCACTTATACAAAAGTTGTCAATATCCCATAAACGGTTCAAAATATTAATACATTCGTAATTCTATCTAGCAGTTCCTAGAGCCATTACAAAAACATTTGCCCGAAGTGGGCGTGGTCCGCCTACTTATACAAA
This sequence comes from Sicus ferrugineus, assembly GCA_922984085.1. Lineage (NCBI taxonomy): Eukaryota > Metazoa > Arthropoda > Insecta > Diptera > Conopidae > Sicus > Sicus ferrugineus. The sequence goes on along the minus strand of OV277348.1, from coordinate 25,948,340 downwards.
AGTTGTTAAGTGGCGAAATTATAATTTTTTCAGTTACTCGGGTGTAGGGTATTTAGATTACGGCCCGGCCGAGGACAACACTTCTACTTGTTTATTTTTATTTTGTCGATTTGGAAATATTATCTTATTAAGCGTTCGCTCTAAACTCTGTAAAACCTCTGGGATTTTTTCGTCGTATCAAAATCACGGTGACAAAGTCATTGGGTAAAATCACGATGACCCGAATGTCACTGTCACTGCTGTCACCGTTCCTCAAAAATCACTGGATCGCTCATCTCTTCTAGCCGGACAGCGGTCGTACCTTAAGGGAGACGCACTGAAAAAGGCAGAATAAATTTGATCGCCAAATAGTTCGGGTGTGTTTTGTCTTTTTTAAAGTTAGTCCACTACAAATTTTACTTCTACTTAGGCAGCCTCTGCTTATCCAGCTGCAACCCGCCACCATACACACACATTTCCTGAGCTCTGCGCCCTACAAACATTAAAACTGCAACAACAGCAACCACATACTTTATATCTCCTCAAAATAAATCCACTAACCCTATGCGACACAAGCCACCGTTTCCTTGTCTCATAAACAGATGAACAAAGTCGCACATTCACACTCACTCTTGCCTCTTATGGTCTCCCAATACTCACAGCCTTTACATCTTTTTCTCTCCCCTATCCCCTCCGTCTGTCCAGCCTCCGGCCGTCTTTCCGACCGGCCGACTGATCGTCTGTCCGTCTACCAGCATCCAAGGTTGCCACCTGAAAAAATCCTAATAAAAAAATTACCTATGAAAAAATCCCCACAAAATTCTCTACATGGCAACTCCGTCCATAAAATCCTCTATCTGGCAATTCCGTCCACAAAAATCCTCGAGCTGGCAACTCCGTCTACAAAATTCCCTCGATCTAGCAACTCCGTCCACAAAAATCCCTCAACCTGGCAACTACGTTTGCTACTCACATCTCCTCTCTCACTCTTGCACACGTATAACCCTTTTGGTGGAGCCTCCACCGAAATACACAGGAGGAGCCTATGTTCCTGGAGCCGCATATTACTACTACTTATGAAGCCTCTTGCCTTATGAGCAAATTAATTCAGGCACATTAGAATTTAATAGGGGTGCAAAATTATTACACACGATAAAAATCAATATCAAAGAAATATAATCTCATATTGATTGTGCTTTTTTCTAGATCTTTAAATTATTAATCTGTTCGGTCTTTGTGGTTTTTCTTCTTACTTTCAAATTTTAATTTACAATTTATTGTTTGGAATTATGGGCACACGTCTGACTGTGCTGGTGGCTCAAAAGAACCGCTGCCGATTGTCTTTCGATTTCAACTGTAAGATTTACAACTGTAAGAGGTAAGAGTTCAGGTGGCGCAACCTCTTACAGAGGTAAGAGAAACCGCTGACAATTGACCGGTCGTGGAGAGAGCACCTGTGTCGAGCGGCATTTGGCGAAAAACGTATTTTTCAACTATTGTAACCCAAGACACCTCTGTCAAGTATCATAAGAAGGCATGTTCAGTTTACTAATAGCAGCCTGATATTGCTTACGCAGAAAGCACAGAGGACGACCAAATCCACTACTGACCGATACATTTGCTAATTTTAACTCAAATAGCATAATAATTTTGGTCTAGTTAATAAATAATAATGGTAAAATATTTAATTAATTATTGTTGGTTTTTTTATTTTTGGTATTTGTTTTAATAAATTAATTTTTTTAAATGCCTTTTGTTTTTGTTGTGCTCTACCTCATCCATTTTAGCAATTTTTTCTTTGTATTTTTCCAAAACTGCTAATTTTTGCTCTTTCGCGTCTTACTTTAGCTTTAACATTTTCAAATAGTAGCTGGCCTAAGGAGATACTTTCGATGTGATATTTCTATGAGATGTGGTAGGCAACTCTGCAGGTGGATATGATGAAGTAGAAAGTGGCGACGGAGTTTCAGGACTCCGTGCTTCAGACCTTAAGAACTATTGTAAGCGGGCAGCAACGCTTAAGTTGATGGTGTGAGTGTATAGACCTATCTCCAAATATATCTTCCATCATTTCATGGAAGAGAGCGTGTGGTCGAAAATTAAATGCATACAACACATATTGTATATTCATACAATAAATTGTCATGGGAAATGTGACTCATTAAAACTCTTTGCCTCTCCAGGACTTCGCAGACATTTTGCATTGCCAATTTCCTTTTACTAACGTGTTGAAATTCTGCCTTTTTAAGAGCAGATAATTCGAGGTAAAAGGAACGCAGCAACTATACGTAATTTATAACTCAACTGAAGTCCTGAATGCCGCAGTTGTAAACGCGGTATGTTTAAAAAGTAGTAATAATAGTTATTATAATTAATGGTTTTCCAACGATATATTTTTAATTATGTAAAAAATTTTGCAACCTTTATCTGTAGTTCTTAATGCTTGTTGGAAGAATTTTAGCTCATTGCAAACTTTGTTCCTTTATTTTCCACCGATATATTTTTAATTATGTAAAAAATTTTGCAACCTTTATCTGTAGTTCTTAATGCTAATAATAGTAACTTTTACTATTTTTCTTAATAAACCTTCTGCTTTTTGCTAAAAAATTTCTTTGGTACAAAATCCTCTTTTTTTAATTCTGAAGTCCGGGTGCCCAACAGGAACCAAGCAAGTATGTTTTACCTAGCTCATCTAAATAGCACCTATAAAGTCATAGAACAAAAGTTGTTCAAACTTGCAAGTTTTATAGCATCAATTTTTTTCAGTTAAAAAAAAATCAGGCTCTTAAGGGTTAATGACATTAACATTACTACACAAATGCAACTTTATGAATATTTAAACGAAAATCTTTCATATGAAAATTAATGCACTTATTTTGTAATGATTTCACCATTAAAATGTTTTAATTAAATAACTAACCGTAATACGTATGTATAAAATCCACATAAACACAGTTGATAAAACGGTGTAATATTTACATAATCTCTCTTCCATGAGGTTTTTAGTCCTATAGCGCATTCAACAAGCCAATATGCCGGCGAAAATAGATCTGTTGCTTATGCAAATTCTTAAACAATACGCTACACTCGCAAAGTTAGAGCTGTGCAAAGCTTGGACACCGAACGTGAAATAGAAAACTAGTTGAAAATCAGCAAAAACTCAAGAAATGCTGAAATATTTTTGATGCATGAAAATAAGTACACACTCAACCATGCGAAACGTATACACAAAAAATGTAAATGATTGTAAACACAACAGATCTCGATGAATGCGCGGGTGAATAATCGCATGACCATGGAGATTTAGACCATTGCGGAAGAAAAGGGAAAGGAAGACTATATTATTTGTCTGTGTTTGAGAACGCTAGCAGCTCAACTTGTGCAAAAGACTACGAACGAACTGAACGTCGGTCGATGAAAAAGCTTTTTATAAAGCTTTATGCATAGGTTAAAGCACTAACCACATAACATATAGACCGCTAAAAGTCCCTTTTTTCTGATCCGCAGAGCTTTCAGTAGCCTGGTCCCACAAAATTTCTTACTCTCGTTTTCTCTTTACACGATCAATTGTTTTTGCTTAACGGCTGCTAGGAATCGTCGGTTTTCTCGTTCTCTCACATGTTGTGAGATGTGTTGCTACTCATTTCCACAGCTACTGAGATCTGGATCATGCTCGTTATGTGCGTTCGTCAGTGCATACTAATATTTTGTGTATTTGTTTTTTCGGTAAGCAGAACATTTCTGTTTCCATTTTTCTTAAGATTTAAGATTTTAGAATTTGTATTTTTCTTATTTTTTTTTTGTTTTCACTTTCACTGTACAATTTCTCGGATAACCAGGAAGTGTTTTTTCTAATTAAAACAAACAGAAAATAGTTCGAAATGTATTTTCTGTGCTCATAGTAACTGTTTGTTTCAGACAACCAATTTTTGAAATTTTCTGAATTATTGGTTTCCTCGATACACAAATCAAAAATTTTTTTATGCTTAGAGAGTGGGCATTTTTATTAAAAAAGTGAAAAATATTTCATTATGAAATTTTATTATTCTATAAAATTAATCGGATGGAGCTCTTAATTTCAATTCACTGTTAAAATAATTGAAGTTTTTATTAAATATGAAAACTTCAGAATCCTTCAGCTTCGTGAGCTCATCTTTCGTAAGATTTTTGCAGTTATTGCATTCAAACTTCTTCAAAAACTTTAACATTACAAAGCCACCGAAATAGCGAAATGAATTGTCAAGAGAACTGTTAGTTGAAAGAGTAACAGATATTACCTCATCTAAGTCTTTTTCTTTCGCCTTATTAAAATAATTTTCAGATACATCTACAGCATCTTCGAAAATGCCTGCCTGTTGGTTTATCACGTCATTACTAACTAATATTTCATTTTTATTAGCTGCTCTTAGACATCACTGCTTTAGAGTTAAACTCACACTCTTACTTCTATAATCAACTCCATATAAATATGTTATTTTATTCTAATAATATGTCAGTTGAAAATAGAAGTGAATTTATAACATCAAAATAGAAGTGAATTTATAACATCAAAACAAAAACTGTCGCGACGTAGGCGACACACAGGACTCGTTTCTGGCAGGATTGGTGCAATCCGTCACCAGTCACAGGACTTGTGTTCGCGAAAGGAGGTGGGAAGGATTGGGATTTCAAGGGGAGCCACTACTACTTTTCCATTTACCTTGTCACTTTCCGTGGTACTGCTGCGCGGCTGACTGCCGGAAAACTAACCTCGAGTTTGACTTGTGCACCGTCTTTTATACACGTTGTCTTGTTCTTCTTCCCTGCTGATTATTCCAGATGTTGATAGCAACATCATTTATTTCCAGAAATGTTGCTGGCGACATGCTGTGTTGCTACGCATTCCAACCCACTCCCGCTGCACACGCCATCACTGCTTGTCTCGCTCACTCCTCTCCAGTGAGGCACACTCACCGTCGTTGCCATTACGTTCTACGTAATTCATAATTATTATACAAAATTACAAATTATAAGCAAAATATAAGAAAATATACAAAAATAATAATTGAAAAATAATAATAATTTGTGGGAGGCTCCAGGCTCCTCACACCCCCTTCTCTCTTCGGGGAAGACAAAAAACGCCGACCCTGCCAGCCATGCTGATGCTGTATACATTGGTGCTGGTGCGTACAATGTACCTTGCTTACGTACCGGTCTTCCACGTCGTGCTCGACACCCGCAGCTCTTCCTTAACCTCTGGTGTCCACGCTTCCTCACCAATTTGCACTGCCTCAGTGCTGCCAATACCGTCGATTTTGTTGTGGGCATCGTCGTTGTGGTGAGTAGTGCGGCTGGTGTGTTGTGGTGAAAGGTGGTTGTTGTTGCCACCGCTGTTTCCGTTGCCGTTGTTTTTATCGGCGTTCATGCAGCTGCTACTACTTTCTTCGCCGTTACTTCCACTTTCGTCGCCGCTGCTACTGCCTTCGCTGCTGCTTCCACTTTCGTCGCTGCTGCTATCGCTTTCCTCGCCGCTGATGCTGCTTCCGTCGCCAGTGTTGTGTGTTGTCATACTTGGCAAATCTATCGGCGGAAGTTCCTGGGTGGGGTCCTTCTCTTTGGCCAGTTCATTAAACAGTTGAGCAATCCTACAGCGTTGTCGGTCGATCTCGTCGGACTCCCCGTTGCCGAGTCTTCATAAAATATTTTCATAACTTGTACATGAGTTTTATGTATTTTCCTGTCACATTCTCGTTTTACTTCTGCAATTACTGGTGAAACGAAATTTATGACACGGTAGGAGCCGTTGTATTTTGGAGCAAGTTTCGCGGCGAATCCCTCGATGGCCTTGGATAAATGGTGTTCCTTGACCAGAACCCGGTCTCCAATTTTCGGTGTCCAGTTCCGTCGACGTAAGTTATAATACCTGGCCTGATCCTGTGCCGCTTTCTCCAACCATATCGAAAATACATTTAATTTGTTCCGCTTTTCCCTCGGCCGTATGGCTTGCTTGCCCACTGCCGAATGTCACCTCGTCCTACAGAGCTTTTAGTACACGCGGTTCACGTCCTTCCACAAGGAATGCCGGGCTGTAACCTGTTGTTTCGGAGACGCTGGTGTTTATGGCTAATGAGATTTCTGGAAGCAGGTCATCCCATCGCCGCTGATTTTCCTCTGCGAACTGCGACACCATGACCTTTATGGTTCGATTCACTCGTTCTGTCGCGTTTTCCCTGAGGGCAATAGGGTGCAGTGAATTGGTGTTTGACTCCGATGTCCTGCATAAATTTTTGAAATTTTCGGGCAGTAAATTGGGAACCGTTGTCCGTTTTTTTGGTAACCCAAACCTGGAAATTATCCTCTCCCGGAACGCTTTTTCTCAAGTACGCAACGGACTTTGTCTCAAGTGACAAGGATATAGTGGCTCTGACCACAAGGAGCAATCCGTCACCCGTCGATTGCAAAAGGATTACGGAGGACACACAACTGACAGGATTGGTGCAATCCGTCGCCAGTCACAGGACTTGTGTTCGCAAAAGGAGGTGGGAAGGATTGGGATTTCAAGGGGAGCCACTACTACTTTTCCACTTACCTTGTCACTTTCCGTGGTACTGCTGCGCGGCTGACTGCCGGAAAACTAACCTCGAGTTTGACTTGTGCACCGTCTTTTATACATGTTGTCTTGCTCTTCTTCCCTGCTGATTATTCCAGATGTTGATAGCAACATCATTTATTTCCAGAAATGTTGCTGGCGACATGCTGTGTTGCTACGCATTCCAACCCACTCCCGCTGCACACGCCATCACTGCTTGTCTCGCTCACTCCTCTCCAGTGAGGCACACTCACCGTCGTTGCCATACTCTCACATCCTTGAACTATACCCTGCTTACATTTGTCTAATTTGCAAGATGCACAAAATCCCATAATGTGGGTTTAAATATTCCTAACTTTAAATATTTAAGTAACCCTGACAATGTTTTAAATTGAAATTTGTAATTTATTTATTTCCAATCTACCGGGCAAGCCCTTACAGATTACATTAAAAAATAATATACATTTATTTAAGTACTATATAAAATTCCCTCCAGCTGTAACTTAAATCTATACCTTACCATACCAAATTCAACCAGGCTAGCAACACTATTAGTGCTTTAAACACCTGGAAATGGGCTCATTGCACCCATAATTGGTTTTATGACTTTCAGTATGGAATAATAATGGATCCCTAAGTTGGCGAGCAGGAACACGGAACGGCCAGTAATTCTGAACAGTTGATATTACAATCGATTAAGTCTTTGACGAATAAAATATTGATTAGCTTACGCCTTATAGAGAGATTGTGAAGATTCAGCAGCGACATCTATCCTCATAATTGGGCCTATTTTCCCAATCGTAGAGATGCTGTAGAGCAAACCTTGAAAAACGCTTCTGAATGCTCTCGATTCGAGCAATTGAATTCAAGTAATAAGGATCCCATATAACGCTGGCGTATTCTAAAATTGGTCTCACTAACCTAATAAATAGTGTCTTACACGTAAAATGGTCCGTGAAATCCCTCGAATTACGCTTCACAAAACCCAATAGTGAGTTGGCATTAGAGATCATGTAATCCATATGGGTACTAAAAGAAAAGTCCTCATCAAAATATATACCTAGGCCTTTACATTGGCAGACTCTCTGAAAGGTAAAACTAGAATCGTGGGTGTAGCAAAATTTAATCGGGTTTTTACGCCGGGCGAAAGTTAATACTTTGCATTTGTCAAAATTTAGATTAAGATGGTTACATTCGCTCCAATTAGTAAGTGAGTTAATGTCTGCTTGGAAATCTATGCAATCCTTAACAGCCTTAACTGACCGAAAAATTTTTAGGTCGTCAGCATATAAAAGGCTTCTGCAGAAAGAAAAAGTATTCGGCAAGTCATTTATAAACAGATTAAAAAGCAAGGGACCCAATTGGCTTCCCTGTGGGACACCCGACTTTGCCGCAATGGGTTCAGAATAGTATCCCCGATTTTAACATATCAAATCCTATTGGTTAAGTAGGAGGTAATCCATTTCAAAATTGTGGAGTGAAACCCTATATTCTCAAGTTTATATATTAATAAAATGTTCGGTATGCTTTGGAAAAGTCAGTGTATAGGACATCGACTTGTGATCCATTTTCTATAGCATTAACGCAAAAATTAGAGAAAATAGCGAGATTCGTGGACGTAGATCTTCCAGGAAAGAAACCGTTTTGTTGATCGGAGATAACATTTTTCGTTAATGTAAATAGTAGCTTACTGACAATTTTGTCGAACAACGTAGGTATAACGGAAAGTTTAACAATAGGCCTATAATTTGTAATTAAATGTTTGGGCCCCACTTAAATATTGGCGAGATAGAGGCAAGCTTCCACTCATCGAGAAACTCACCCAGAAAAGGAGATTTATTAAATATAGAACATAAAGCAGAATGTAATGAGGAAGCACAATTTTTCAGAAAAATCGGAGGTAGCAGATCGAAGCCCGCACCTTTCTTACAGTCGAGCTCCCTCATCGATTGTAGTACTTCCTCGCCATTTATGCATAAAGAGCCAATGTCAATAGATTGAGGTAACCGTGAGGACAAGAATTCTTCACGAAAATTGTCTTCCCCATTATACACCGAGCCAAAGTGGCTTGCAAAAAGGTTACAAATATCCTGAGGGTTCTCTGCAGAACTACCAAACATTTCCATAGATTTAGGAAAACCACCTGTTTTTCTTTTAGAATTTAAAAATATCCAGAAAGATCTTGGATTGGATTTAATACTACTCTCAATATAGCAAAGATATTTCTTATAAAGAAAGTTAGATATAAATTCGTATTCTCGCCTACGCAAAATAAAATTGTTCTTGGCAACAGATGTCTTGGTTTTCTTAAACATTAGATGAGCTTTATTCCTCAGGTTTCTTAAATTAATAAATCTTCGATTATACCAAGGATGTTTGTAGCGTTGTCTTCTGACAATAAGCGGCACATATAAATGAATATTTGAGAGATTCAAAGTTTGCATTTTTAAAATCATAGTAGTAAGAGTTTTCATCTTCACGTATATGAGCAAATGTAATGAATTCAAAATTAATTTCTAATGCTTTATGATGAACAGAATTATTCAGTACCAGTGGCAGATCGCATTTCGATAATTTGTACTTATAGTCATTTCTAATGAAAACTAACAGCCGAATTCTGCTTATCAAGTTGACAGCGGTCTAGTCAAGATTCTAGTCAATGAACTTGTCAAGCTCAGTAAATTATGGTATTCTAGCGAGAACTTGACACCAGAAAAATTTTGAGAGTTCACCACACATGGTGAATTTCAAGTGACGGATATCAGCTGTCATTTTAATCAAATGGAAAATATGGATTCGATTGAGCGGTAAGTGATTTTTAGAAATTTATTATTGTTACATTAATAAATGTTAATTATTTACAGCAAACCAAAATTCCAGAGGGCAAGTGAGGAGCAGCTCTCCTATTTTATAGATTTTTGCCGTCAACATCCACAATTTCTCGCCGGAAAAAATACTCCGCAATCACCCAGCGCAATGAAGGACCTTTGGCTGGAATTGTCGATGAGCCTCAATTCGATGAGGGGACCGACGAGGACTCCAGCAAAGTGGAAGGAGGTAATATGGTAATAAAAAGAGATATATTTCTTTATTAACGCTTTTATTTTACAGACATAAGGCGTATGGAAGAGCCAGTTGCGCGGGCGCGCAAGGAAGCGCAAAGCAGAGCAAGCGCTGACTGGCGGTGGCACAAACAGCACTAGGCCTCTCACTGCTTTCGAGGAGCGTGCTTTAGCTACATTCGGCAGCGCAGCCGTTGATGGGTTGCAAGAGATTGGCACACTTGGCATCGAGGTATGAATTATGTAGTTAATTATTTAAATATCGTTAAAAAAATGCATTTGTTGCAGAATATCTCCTCATCATCGGCAGCACTGCCAAGCCCGGTGTCATTGTCGCCTGCACTGCCAAGCCCTGACCTATTGTCACCCACAACGCCAAGTCCGGTGTCATCGTCGCCCGCGCTGCCGAGCCCTGGCCCATCGCAGATGCCAATTCCAAGCCCGGTGTTGCCACAGGTGGAGCTGTTTAGCCCTGTTCCGTCGCCATTATCAGTGCCCACTTCGGAGCCATTTTCTCCATCCGTTCTGGCAGTCAGCTCACAAAGATCACAGGACATAATAAATATAGTTCTCAGAAGCATTGAGGGACGAGATGCGAGAGAGGAGCAGGCCATTCAAGCTCAGCTCGCTACCGCAGAAGCGCTTCGGGATTTAGGAAGGGGTTTAATGGCACTTGCTGATGCCATAAATAAAAATCACATATAATATGCTGTAAAAATAAAATAAACTATAAAAAAAACTAGAAATAAAATAAATCGTATTGAGCTTTATTTTAAATTATTTGTATTATAGTGTATTATTAAAGTAAATTGTGGCATATAGTATTTTGAAAGTGGTTCTTATAGTGGGTTTATAAGGTAGAGATGTATCTCCTTCGAGTTAATTCGCCTTCTCTCAGTGTGTCCGATACGAAGGGAGACATTTCTATATCATCACCAAGTTCACTCGCATCCAAATTTGCAGTTCCTCCGCTCTTAATAATAATGTTGTGCAAAATTGCACAAGCATATATGATGTTTGCTGATTTTGTGTGAGAGTAATTTAAGATCCGGTGCCGCGACAAACATCTAAAGCGCGATTTCAAAACGCCAAATGCCCTTTCAATGGAATTTCTGCTCTTTCCATGCAGTTTATTATATTTGATTTCACTGGGTCCATTAGGATCTGCCAATGGCGTAAGCAGCCAAGGTTCGAGGGGATATCCTTGATCACCCAGTAGCCATGTGTCGCGTTGTGGATCATTTTCTCTTATTAAATGCGACCTTACTGCGGAAGTAGTCCAGATTCCCGAATCATGGCAAGATCCCGGAAATCTTGCATTCATGGAGGTGAAGAGCAGGCGATGATCACATATCTGAGATTTTTTATCTAAATTAATGTATATAAACTTTAATTCAAAAACATACCGCTTCTACATTGATGCTGTAGAATCCCTTTCTATTCATATAAAGAGTCAGAGGGGCTTCAGCACTTGATAGTGGAGCAGCAATCGCAATGTGTGTGCAGTCAATTGCACCTATTGTTCCCTTTATTCCGAAATTATTATAAAATCTGGAAAACGATAAATAGTACTCAGAAAATTATTTCACAACTTACAATTTTGCATACCCTGCTTTTATGGCGAGTTTATCATCATATGATGTAGGAAATTTTATTTCATTTCCCTTGACTTTAATAATTAGGAGAATTATATGATGCAAGCTGCGCGAAACAGAGGATTGGCTCATTGGTAATACACAATGGTTCCCGACACATTTTTGGTATGATCCATGTGCTAGAAAATATAGAGTACTTAAGAACCTCGGCAAAAAAGGCAAAGACGTCTTTTGGATGTCGAAGGGATAAATTTCGCCAATTAATTTGTAGCAAAGAGATTTGCTGAGGCGGAAATTTTTCACAAAAATTTCTTCCTGTAATAGAAACGGGTCGTTATTTTCGCGGAGGTGTCTCAAGAAACGACGCCTTTGTATTTTTTGCATCCGTTTTTCTTCGTCACTTTTCACAAGTATTAAAATGAATTCTTCCATTTTTACTTTATTTGAGAACGACTCAATTCAAAAACTAAAACAATAAGCTGTCAAGTGGTCTTTTGCTATTGACAAGAGAAAGCATTCATTTTTTTGCCAGAATACGAAATCTTGACAGCTGTCAATCGATAAATTTTTTCTTCTTGCCTTGTCAATGTGGTGAGCTTAGTCAATCAACCAGAATTCGGCTGTAAGTCTAAAATTCTGGATATATCATTCCTCACATTATTGATCTGAAACAAATTCAACGAGTAAAGCGAGTCACAAAAAACCGATTCAGTGTAACTTTTCAAATTAAAAGGCAGTAACGAAATTTCGTCCGAACAAAAATTCCAATTAATGGAGCCAAGATTGAAGTCACCAAGCACAATAGGCTTTTGATGGTTACTCAATGAATTGACAATAGACCCAATATTAAAAATATGGTCATTGTATAGATCCAGGCTACTAGCTGGAGGGATATAACTTAGAATAATAATTAATTCATTTTTGCTAAGTAAAGGATTATTTCCAAGAGATACGGCCACACAAATCTGCTCAATAGAGTCGTCACATCGAGGAAGTTGTACATATCTGCTTACAAATTCCACTGAGACAGCAAGCAAGAGACTGTCTCCTCTCGTAGCATTAGGACTCAATACACGATCCTTGCGATTCGTAATGTGAGTCAAATAGTTCACCGGATGAAAAGTGGGACGTCAACCATGTTTCGACTAGCGCCACAATCTCATAGTCATGCGAACAGGATGCCTTATAGAACTGGCAGGTCTTCGTACGAAGCCCACCCACGTTGTGAAAATAAATTCGAGCAGACTGAGATGAAGTACCAGACGCAATGCAAGGCTCATCTGTTAAGTGGTGAGCTGGATGGTCACTTCTCTCCGAAAAAAACGAAAGGGCTTCAATCGCACTCCAGCTTGCCAAACTGACGGGTCCAAAAGCTGATCAAGTAGTGATAGTGTAACTCCAACTTTAAAACTAACTTTCTTCAGGTCATTAGGGTTCACGTCTTTCTTCACAAGTTGAAAGCAAGCAATGTGACTTGATCAGGTCATGAGCTGATACTGAGGGTTTGAAGTAGGAAATATGTATCCATTTTTTTCTTTCCACAACTTCCAAGTCCACAGCATCATTTTGGCCAACCACTAAATCCGAATGATTTTCAAATGTTTTGGCTGATTTTTTAGATTTTCCCCGTATTGTTATCTAGTCACTGTATAATGGAACCGCATAATTAGCTTCTCCATCACTTATCTCCACAACAGTACTATGAGAAGGTGCCGACACCGAAGGAGAACCAGTAACAGGTATTATATCAATACATTCAGCAGTTCCTACTTGGTTATCGCATTCGACAACTGCCAACGATGAGAGCGAACTTGATTCGGCAGAGAGTTGCTCAGCAGGCATACGAGGCACACAAACGTGAGAGCTTGAAGAACCGTTCTTCGACTTGGAAGTAGCAGCAGTATCGATCACATCAACGAGAGACGATTTATGTATATCAAGTCTCTTTGCAAATTTCGCAAATAAGCCGTTAATTATATTTACTTCTTTTGAAGGAGTTAAGAAATCCGAAATTAAATTGGTGGAAATGAATAGACACTTGTCGCAATTAAATACAATATTTTTAAAATCCTGGCACAAATTATAAACACCTGAAGTAATGCCATGACAATTCGCGTGAAACAACTCTTTGCATATACTGCAACAGACAGCGATAGACGTAGAAAAATTATTTGAGCACTTAGCGCAGAGTAGTTCCGACATCACGCTTCAAAGGCTTGCTGAAATTCGCGATATATTAAATTAAAATATTACGTTCTATGTAATTCATAATTATAAAAAATTACAATTTATAAGCAAAATATAAGAAAATATACAAAAATAATAATTGAAAAATAATAATAATTTGTGGGAGGCTCCAGGCTCCTCACAACAGTTAACTTCTGCATACATATATTCAATAATGTATAACACAAAAGAGTAAAAAGGGACTATCATAAAAGTACTAAATAGCAAGATTTTGACGAGGGTCTAGGGACATCGTGTAATCAAGGGCTAATTTTGCTAACTTGACTTGATAAGCGAATTGACTTGATTTTGCTGGTTGCGGGGAGATCAAATGCAAAATCCTCTCCGAAAACAAAAGAAAGAGAAAATGTTTGCCTCTTAATGTTGCCACTTTTACTGAAACCAATTTCTGTTGGGTATTTTTAAGTCGAGTGAGGGTTTTTAATTAATGCTTTTAATTTTGTAATTCGACGACAAGTTGTACGTATATTTTGCAGATTTGCTGAACAAGGTTTGCGTTTCTTTAATTTATAAATTATTTAATTTAATAATTTCTGCTGATTTATATAGGAATTCAGCTAAATTGACAGTTGTTAAAACAATAGTCCGCAACATAAGGGCGAAAATGGATCCGCTCCCGGCGCAAAAGACGCTGGAGCGTTCGTCCAGTGAATAGGAACCGGATAACGCATGGATATTTTAGGACTGACTGTGGAAAATATTGATTGTTTTTGTGTTGTTCCTAATTAAATTAATAAACATGTTGTTTTTTGTTTAATGAAAATTAATTCTTGCATTGCTCAAAAATGCCATGCAATTTCCCGCATACATTTCAAAAGAAAAAAAGGAAAATTGAGGTGGCAACGTTTGCTCTCTCTCACTTTGGCTCGACTTGGTAAAATATTAAAATGGATCTGATATTTTTGCCAAGTCAATTCGCCATCTCGCCACTATGAACGCATACACACGATTCCATAAGGTGAAAGTCGAATTTCTCACTCAAGTCAATTCGCTTTATCAAGTCAAGTTATTATTAAGGGCTAATTATAATAACTTGACTTGGTAAAGCGAATTGACTTGAGTGAGAAATGCGACTTTCAGCTTATGGAATCGTGTGTAAGCGATCATACTCGCGAGACAGCGAATTGACTTAGCAAAAATATCAGATCCATTTTAATATTTTACCAAGTCGAGCCAAAGTGAGAGAGCAAACGTTGCCACCTCAATTTATATTTCCACTCAATTATTTTCTTTTAAAATGTATGCGGGATTTTGCATGGAATTTTTGAGCAATGCAAGAATTAATTTTCATTCAACAAAAAACATCATGTTTATTAATCTAATTAGGAACAACACAAAACGAATGAACATTTCTCACAGTCAGTAACAAAATTAGACCTTTAGCATAATTAGCTCTCAAGTTGTCTTCAAAGAGAGGCAAATAATAACGCGGCTAGTTATCCATGAGTCAAGCATCCGCGTGTTATATGTGCCAAAACGAACCAGTGACTGCAACAAATAAATATCGTGCAACGAAGGAGACGGTCAGTCACTGGTACAAATATATCGCTCATTTCTAGATGATATATCGCTCTTTCGTAGAGTTACTTTAATTTTTATGCATACATGATAAATTCTGTATGTTGAAATCAAATCAAAAATAAATGTATACGCACGCTAAAAGCAATTCAGCTATGTTGTAATTGTATCGAATCAGAAATAAATTTTGCCATTTAGCTGATATCTAAAGTTCACATGTGCCGTATGCATTTGATTTCTTTTAGCGTTCCAGTTAACGGACCAAAATCAGAACTGCTGAAACGAAGCTACTTAAATGCAATGAAAATGAAATCCTCGATTAGAATTTCGAAGCGCCATGCTGCAGAAGGTATCTCAATGCATTTAAGAGCGCAGCAATCCAATAACTTACAAGCATATCATTTCCCATAAAAATAAACTTTAGATTGCTGTCGCCCAACTTCTAAATTTACAATTGCAAAGACATTCAATTTCCCACGTACAGCAGCACATGAAATAATGAAATGACGGATGACAGCAACTCCGATATACAAACATTACTTTCATTAAAACTACAATCCTATTGCACTTCTCTTGATCCCTGAATAAAATCAAATTCCAAGCATTGAATCCAAAATGTCTATTGGTTCAGTCACGGCGCAAAATCTTAACGAATCGGCTGCGAAATCTTGCCCTGATTAACAAAGCTAAAATTACACCGAGTTCGAATTTATTTATACGTTTAGCTTATTTCCGTGCTTGGTTGTTCTGGCGACTTAAATCCTTTGGATAACTTCGTTGTGGTGGTGTCCTGATCCGACGAGCTTCCTTTGATCTGTTGCGAACGACCTTAGAGTGTATTGCGCATGATACGCAATAATGGAGCTTTGCGTATAATTTCGGCAAAATGTAAGCTATTAATAGAAGTAAAATTAAACTTCAACAAATACAGGGTGAAATCACTTACAATCCCATATTGATGCTTCAGATATGTCTCTCACGGCAGCAGCTTCCACTATATTCCGGATTACGAATTTTTTTATGGCTTTGTCCTTTGGCACACACCGTGCACAATTAGTGCAACGAACAGGCTTAACATGCCCTCGGTTGTGTTTACAGCGTCCACCGTTGCGCCTTTTTTTCGTCTTTGAAATTAAATCGTTAACAAAATAAGAATAAAGAAGGAGCAATACTCACCATTACACCGCCGACGTAAATAGACAAACGGAAATGACGTTATTTAGATATAAATGAACATAGCCATTGTTTGTCAAGTACTTTCGTATTATTTATGGTACTTGTATACATACATACTTTTTTCAGTTAGTACATATTTGGGGCAAATTTACCAGAACGATGCTACGGGTTTACACGAGACTACAATATTTTTTGAAAACCTTAGGCGCATATTACACGGTGACGCTTGACCCATGGATAACTCGTCGCGATATTATTAGCCTCTATATTTAAAGACAAACTAAGTGTACGATGCCCCTTGACGCTCGTCAAAATGTTGTTATATAGAATTTTTATGATAGCCCCATTTATTATTTCTTGTTATAGCTTTTTTGGATATATGTTGGTTGGGGCGAGTTCACCGCGGCATAGTGACACATGAAGCTACCGAAACTATATTCCGTTGAGCGATAGCAATTTTCAGCTTGTGATTAATCTAAGTGGCACGGTGACGCATGAGTCAAATGTATTTTGTTGTTGTTTGAGAGAGTGGGAGAAAAACTTCGTCATGTGTTTCGCCCTGTAGTGGGTTAATTTTTGACGCCAGACCAGTACTGGCGTCACGTAGGTCAAACATGTTCCTTTGCTAAAAAAAGCAAAGATGTTCCTTTGTAAAAAAAGTTGGAAACGTAGACAATAGGACCAAAACTACTTCGTTTCTTTCCAAAGTGTAGTTTTATTTTTGTAACAGGAAACCCTTACTTTCTTTCTACTCTCAACTGATTACAGTTACCAGAGAGTACCCGCAGTGAATTCGTCCCAGCCAAGCATCCTCCAGTATTTCTATCAAAGACAACAAAACTGTAAACTCCTCTCATTTCGTGAACGAGTTAAAAAACATATCCGTCCGCGCACTCGCGTACAGCGTATGTTAGTTTTATGGTGAAATTGTCTCCTTGTTACAAGCTAAAACTGGCTATTGCAAAGGAAGTTAGCTAGGAAAGTAAACCATTTCGGCTTGTTACCACACCGTCACAAGATGATGGGGTGAGTTAAGGACAGGGATACCACCGAGACACAATTATTACATATTACTTATAGTGATTTTTAAGTAAGCATTAATAGAAAAACTTTATTTAAGAGCCTTCGCAGTTTTGATGATTTCTTGACTGTTTGGATATATTAATGTGTAAAGTAAACTTGCTTGTTTTTGTAATTTGTAAAAGAAAAACAAATTCTTTTAAACAATTGTGCAACAATGATTTTTAAGTTACTTTTTAGTTCTTGTAAAAATTAGTCAAAGCTAAAAAAAAACTCACTAAATTACCAAGCTTCTGGTGCATTTCCACACCATTTTTGAGGTATGGAAACTTACACCACATTCAAAAGTAAAATATGTTCGAACCTCTTACGACCAAAAGTACGTGTGGTAGGTAAAAACAGCTGAGCTATATTTGCGAATCGAGCAAATTTTATCGAATTTGACTAGGTTTCCTTTGCAAATATTTATTATAATGCAGCTACATGACTTGGAAAAGATTTCATGTGCATTTCTAGAAGCATAAATTGGTTTAAAGCCTATCTCCTTGTATTCTTTACGTATTTTACAAATTTTATGTTTTTGGCCTAGTGCGGTGAAGAAGAACAAATTTTTCAAGTTGTAAAAAATTTTTCTCAAGTTGTCAAAATTGCATGCATTATGTGTGTGTAATTTACACACTTCAGCCTGATTTCACTAACATAGTGAAAGCGAAAAAAGATTTTCCAGTATTGTTGTCTTTGAGATCTATTAATGCGCCATGATTTAATCCAATACTATTTCGTTTTGTGAGCTTTTAATTTAATAATTTATCCAATATTTGACCAAATTTGCGCAAAGCCATTTTGTCGTGCTCGTTTAAAAACACAATACGCTTAACGTACGATGGGTTTCGTTCAGCCTTATAACTACAATCACTATACTATCTAATGAGTCCATTTTGCTTATTAATTTTTCTTTATATCAGACAACTTTTCATAATATATGGCTCTTCTCCCACGGTTACTTTCTGCATACTTATATTCAAAAATTTATAAGAGAAATAGTAAAAAGTCACTATCATAAAAGTACTAGATATCAAGATTTTAACGAGCGTCAAAGTACATAGTGTAATCAGTTTGTCTACAAATAGAGAGGCATATTATAACGCAGCGAGTTTTCCATGGGTCAAGCGTCACCGTGTAATATGCGCCTTTTTGGCGTAAAAAAATAATTCACTACAGGGCGAAAAACGCGGCGAAGTTTTCTTCCTACTTCACGAAACAACAATATACATTTGACTCATGCGTCAAGCGTCTCTGAGTTGTAAAGGCAACTCGTTTCAAAAAATATTATAATCTGAATATCTCATAAACCGTGTGAGATATTAAGGTATAAGTTTATTCCGGAACATATAGCGCCTTTTCTAAAATTTTTAAAAAAAATGGGCGTGCCACGCCCGCTAATAAGAAAGTTGGCCATATCTCATGAACGGTATAAGTATTACCAATTTGTAACAAAAAAAGGGCGAAGTCTGCCCACTTATACACAAGGTGTCAATATCACATAAACGGTTCAAAATATTGATACGTAATCTATATAGCAGTATCTAGAGACATTACAAAAACATTTGCCAGAAATTGGCGTGGTCCGCCTACTTATACACAAGTTGTTAAGTGGCGAAATTATAATTTTTTCAGTTACTCGGGTGTAGAGTATTTAGATTTCGGCCAGGCCTAAGGGCCTTATTTTGTATCTGCGAACGGTATGGCTCTTCTACGTTCCTCTTTGTTATATTCGTAAAACAGCTGATCAAAATGTGTGCACAAAATGCACACCGCTGACGCTACTGTTGGCGCTACTGTACAGCTGGGTTTACAACAACAATTGCATACTTCTTACGTGCTTACGCTGGAAAATGGTATTTTGTAACAACAGAAGCGCTCGTGGTGGCCATTGTAGAGAAGCGGAAGCTAAAATGCTGCCGTTCGCACAGTTTGTGTGTAGATCTCGACGAGTGAGGGAGTCTTTTGTTCAGTTATTTTTTATTTGTTTTTATTTTTTCATTTTATTTTTATTTAAGGTATTTTTTTTTAATAAAAAAAATTAAATAAAATAATTTAAATAATTATTATAAAATAATATAATGGAAATTTCGAAGAAAGTGTAACTGCAATTTTCTTTGAAGTGACCTCTAAAATCCATGCATTGCTTTTCAAAGCTGGGTTGCGTACCCTGGCTGGAATGTTTGTTTCCTCGTCATTTTCCTGGTCTGAGCCACTTCATAACAAATCGAATAACATTTTTATTTTTACTTTATAAAAGTACAGCACAAAATAAAAACTTTGCATTATTATTCAAAAAATGCTCTAAGCATCGATTTGCGATTTGTTCCCCGTTTTCAAACACACTGCCTGCCAGCTGGCTTTGATAAACAAAAGTTGATCGAGGCAAAAGAAAACAGGTATAAGAACAAATTCATTGCACGCATATAATCATAAGAAAGAAAGAGACGTGTGAATGTCGTCTTTGTGTACAACAAATACACAACATTTCCATACCAGCTGACTGGAACGCAAAAGACGTAAAGCCCAGTGCGCTCAACGGGGCTCAACGTAAGAGTTACAAAATACGGTTTTAACAGCAACGGGAACAGAAGCAGAAGCTTAGCCGTCGCTACCGTTCCGCAGATACAAAATAAGGCCCTAAGACTGTTGTCTTTTACTTTTTTTTGTCGTGGGTTTCCTTCCGCTGAAACCGGTCAGCGCAGCCGGTCCGCGAACCGAAGATCGTGAAACTTAAAGAAAAAATAAATAAAAAAATAAAAGGTACAAAGTTTGGAAGTGAAGTAAAAGTGAAAAGGTGGAAAGAAAACTGCTTTTAAGAGGAAAAAAATTAAATTGTGGAAATTTAATTAAAGGTAAAAGACTTGAAAATTAAAAAAGCGGAAGATAAGGAAGCTTAAAAAGGAAATAAAGTTAAAGTGAAATTAAATTAAAGAGAAAAGGTGGAAAAAGGGGAATTATTCGTGTTAACGATAGGACTGTACTTTATTGACTAAAACTTTGTTAGCACATAAATTCTTACATAATGCATGATAAATTCTTACATGAATAGATGAAAAAAACCGGTTTTGTTGTATCATTGACAAGTGGCAATAAGAAAGACACAAAGCAATAGATTACTTACAAAAATATGCACATCTAAGTTTACACATATGGTACATACATATATACATTAGAAATTTATGGATATGATACTTACAAAATATATATATGTATATTGAAAGTTATGCCTTAATTTCCAAACATAAACCACTTGTTGGGGTTCTCCTGGAAAGTCCTTGCTGTGGGCTCCTCCAAAGTCCACAGTCCGTCCGAATAAAAACACTATTATTTCACTTTTGGCACTTTATTGTCTGGAATACGTTTTACACGTTCACTACTCACTACTCACTGATCCCCCATCTGCTACATTACAATCTTATTTATATGTTTGAACGCGGAAGTTTAAACATGGAAATAATAATACGCTGACTGTAGCGGAAAAGAGCCGCCTCACCAAATGAGCGCAAGAAAGTGGGTCACTAGTTCCACGGTCAGCGATGTTTAATGGATCATTCGACGAATTGCTCTAGAAACGGCATTGCGGAATTAAACCAACAAGCACAACGTGCAAAAAATGCTCAGTGCGATGTCATAATTTAAGTATCGCCTGAAAGTATGCTTAGCGGAACCAGTGACTCACAACATCCCTCCAACCCCAGGGAAAGGAAAAATGAATATCGTGAAGCGATGTTAATTTTTCCTTTTATTACAATGTTTCTACTGAGTGGTCAACTGTTTGATATTAGTCTTAATGCTATTACAAATTTCTTAAGTAAATACGATAATCGCTTCTTGTCTGGCCTCCCTCGGACACGCTGATTGGAGAAGAAGATGATGATGGTTCTAGCGAATTATGCTTCTGCTGCTACGAATGGACGTCTCGTCTTAGGGTGATATCACGCGTTGCAGGGCACCCACATTTGAAGAAATGGTGTGTAACTGTGTGACAGCACCGATTGGACATGCTGCTCGTCGTTATTGTCTACTTTGAACGGAGTGATGTGGCTTTCGGTGTTTCTTTCTCGTTTTCTCGGACTGCGGGGGTTGTGTGCTACGTTGTTGACTGTCTGGTGGACCTCCCATCTTACTTGACGCTAATTGATCATAGCTCATATGTCGACTGTGGCTTCACGATTCCCTTGTCTCACTTCGGGACTTTAGCTCTAATTTGCGACTATGATCTGTAGTCAGATGATTTGAGGGGATGGTCCAAAGAAAAATATTTTATCACGTCCACCCTGTTGACTAACGCTAGCGAAAAAACATCGCCATGGCCGTCTTTGTCGAACAATGATGTCTCTTATTTCTGTGATGGTGCCGTACAACGTGATGGTTCGGAGAAGCAACTGTGATGTACCGCTCGTATCTTGGAGTCCATAATTAAATTGAAGCTACCAGCTACGTGTTGATGCGCAATGACATTTGTTATTTCATGAGTATCTTATGCTTGTTCTGTAATATTTATATACCTATGACTATGTACAACTTGCGTTCGTATTCGATTGTCGAACTAAAATCAATATATTCATCAAGTGAAACCATTAAATTTTAGGTGAAATTTTTTACACTTTTCGTTATGTCCTTAAAAACATTTTCCTAGTGCCTTATATCTAGTTTCTTTTCTTTTTTCAATCTCATTTTCTTTTCCTTTCATTTTAAAATTGTTGTTCTTTATTCTTATACATTTTTCAGAATGTTTTTTCTTTCTTCTTTCCCCCCTTTGTTTTCTTTCTTTTTTTTTCTTTGATATTTATTTTTTTTTGTTTTTCTCTTTTTTTTCTTCTTCTCTTCTTTCTGTTTCTTTCTTTTTCCCTTTACTCAAAAGTTTTGTCAGTTTGTTTTTTTTATATGTACAACTTTTCGCTTATTGCTATACTCCATTATTAACTCTACTTAAATTAACTTAACAATTAAAATTACTTAATTCATTAAATTTAACAATTATTAACATCATTCAATTTAATTTTTTAGCAAGCTAACTTTAAATTCTATTTTACTTGTAAAATTATATTTACTTCTTAAAATGTGATACCACACGCTTGTATATCAAACGTATTCATTACACGTAGCGGTAGAGTGATCTGCGATGCCACATAATGTCATGGCGCCCTGACACCATATGACAAAATCGTCTACAAACTCTCTACCCCAAAATTATTCCAACTTGGACTTCTGTTAAATAGAATTAGGTCCAAGCAGGAATTGAATTAAAACTAAGTTTATATTGTTTCAACCATATACATGCACTTGGAAACAATGTAAACAACACAATAAAGCAATAAAACAACATAAAAAAGCAAAATAAACAACATAAACTTGACGAGGCCTTGACCAAGCCTAGATATATGGTTTAAACAAATCCTATAATTAATTAGTACATCTTGTTAGTAAATTATGCTAGTGTTCGGTTAGTTAAACGAAAATTCCTCTTAAAATTACATATTAAACCCGGAACCGTTTGGTGTTACCAAAAAGATTCCCGACGTAATTACTTAAGTGCATTTGGTATTCATCTGCTACATTACAATCTTATTTATATGTTAGAACGCGGAAGATTAAACATGGAAATAATAATACGCTGACTGTAGCGGAAAAGAGCCGCCTCACCAAATGAGCGCAAGAAAGTGGGTCACTAGTTCCACGCTCAGCGATGTTTAATGGATCATTCGACGAATTGCTCTAGAAACGGCAATGCGGAATTAAACCAACAAGCACCACGTGCAAAAAATGCTCAGTGCGATGTCATAATTTAGGTATCACCTGAAAGTATGCCTAGCGGAACCAGTGACTCACAACATCCCTCGACCCTGCCTCGTGCTAAGACTCTGTGCGCTGCTTAAAGCTGACTGTTGTTTTCTTGTATTTTTATCTTCAGCTACTTCGGCTTACTGCTGCCCCACTAACCTGCCCAATAAATCCGTAAATAAGTTGCTGTCATCGTATACTCTGATAGGAAGAAAAATTATTAAAAACCCTCGGATATAAATAGCTTAATACGATCACTACTGGTTAGCTATCATTCACTTAACTTTAATCCACGAAATGCTAGTATATTCGACACACTAATTTTTCTAGCCTAGTTTTCGCGCTTTTGTCCCATTATAAGTCTGATCCAATAATCCAAAAACCAAACTCTTCCTAGACTCAGCGATTTTACCATTGTCAACAAACAGTTGCGTTCTACTCTCTGCCAGAAATCCCTCTTTTGCTGATACCAGCTCATTTATGTCAATAAATACCAAGCAATTCCCAACCGAATCATTCAGCCTCAAGTTTACCTCAACCACTATTTCATCATGTCTTCGTTTGCCGAGTACGTTAATATCCTGCTCCAAGACATCCAGGACTCCTGCTGGGACCTCGATCCCGTGACCGCAAGCATAGAGAAGCTCCTTGAGGAGTATCACATCACCCGCCGTCGATCCACAGCTGTTCTGATCCTGCGTCTCCTTCAAGCATCGCGCCACTACCAGCAGGCGACCGGATTCCGACCCGTCGACTTGCCCCCATGGGTCCTGGACCTTGCCGAACTAAATTGAATCATTCTTCTTTCAATAAAACATGTATTTATAATGTAATAAAACAATATGTATGTGCAATTGTTCAACCCAAACAATATCGTGTGATTCTTGTGTGCAAAATGCCTAAGGCAAAAGGTTTCTTGATGCTAGCAACGCGGGTTTTGACAAAAGTAAATTTGTCGATTCTTTCATTATTACTTCGCAGAAATTTCAGTGTTCTCTTTTTATTGAACTACTGTATGTGCCGAGCGTGACTTTTCTGGCTCTGATTTACTGCGTCCGCGACTGCTTGCACTTTTCTCTAATTGTTGTAATGCTTAAGTAGATTGTTGTGGAATGGCTTATCCCTGTTCTTAATTTTTAGAACTGTAGTGACCGGACTCTTAATGCCTACCACCTCATATGGGCCTAACCATATCGGTGAAAATTTGTTTCTTCTAGTTTGATTATTCATTAAGACCTTGTCACCTACCTTAAAAACAACAGGATTTAACTTGCTATCATATTGCCTTTTAGACAACACCTTCGCCTTCTCCTGGTTTTGTCGAGCTATTTCATGCGCTTTTTGGATCTGATATTTCTGAATCTTCGAGGGATCGTCCGGATTATACACCGGACTGCACTTACGTCTCAAGTTGGTTGGCATTTCTGAATCAAAACCGTATAAAGTAGGGAAGGGTGTTTGTCTAGTGCTAGTATGGGGCGTATGGTTATGCACATGCATCGCTGCCGACAACCATTGGTCCCAATTGGAACCGTCCTGTTTAGCGAAGCTGCGCAAATATTCCGCTAGCTGTCTATGGCTGCGTTCGAGTGAACCATTGGCCTGGGGGTGGTACGGAGTGATATGCAACTTCCTAATGCCTAACATCTTACAAGTGTCCGAGAATATTTTGGAAATAAAATCAGTACCATTGTCCGTTACTAACACTTTTGGAACTCCGTAGCGAGTTACTATCTCGTCGAAAAATGCCTTGGCTACTGTGCTCGCTTCCGCATCCGGAATTGCTACGCACGCCATTAGTTGTGAGAAGTCATCTATATCCATATACACCTTTTCAAAAGGACACTTCGGTGTATCAGTTAACACCATCGGCATTTTCGTAAGTCTCGAACTTTTATTCGTTTGGCATTTCGGACAATTCCTGACATAATCCTTAACTTGTCTTTGCACAACAGGCCACCTGAACTGTTTTCTAATGCGCAGAAATGTTTTCACCGCGCCTTGATGGCCCCCCAAAGGTGAATTATGAAAATCTCTCAAAACCGTTATTATTTCCTCCGGCCTTGTTAAAACTGCCGCCTTGTCAACCTCTAGACCGCTTTCACTGTCCATATCGCCTGCGGTTGTCTGTGGTTCTTGGCTCCACTTGGTCCTCAAGTTCCTGCGCTTTAGCCTTAGAGCGAGTCGGTACGGCAATAATACCCTTGTTTTCTTGTGGGATTCTGCTCAAAGCGTCTGCATTCAGATTCTTCTTGCCGGCCTTATAAATAATCTCGAATTCATACTCCGACAATTTATGTCTAAACCTAGCCAGGCGTGAAGTCTGATCCTTCAAATTCGCTATCCCCTTCAAGGGTTGGTGATCCGTGTACACTTTGAATGGCCTGCCCAAGAGATACGCTCTAAAGTTCTTTGTTGCCCACACTATAGCCAAAAATTGTTTTTCAATTGTGGAATACCGTTCCTCGGCTTCATTCAATGCCCTAGTGGCAAAAGCTATTGGCCTGGTTTGGCCTACTATACCTTGGGACAACACCGCGCCCAGAGCCTCGTTGCTGGCGTCTGTTGTTAATAAAAACGGTTTTGAAAAATCAGGATAAGCAAGTACCGGTGGTGAAATTATCGCTTTCTTCAAACTTTCAAACGCCTCTTGACATTCATCTGTCCATTGGAATTTACTTCCTTTCTCAATAATTTGTTTATTGGCAACGCGATTTTTGCTGTATTTTCAATAAACTTCCTATAGTAATTTACTAACCCTAAAAACGCTTGCACTTCCTTTTTACTCTTTGGTGGCTTTATATTTTTTACACATTCCACCTTCTGTGGGTCGGGGAGTGCACCCTGTTCTGAACACTTATGACCTAAATATACAATTTCTCGCCTTAAAAATTGACACTTCTCTGTGTTCAATTTTAAATTATTCTCTCTAAGAACCTTAAATACTTTACATAACCTATTCTCATGCTGTTGTAGGTTTCTACCGTAAACTACTATGTCATCTAAATAAACAAAACAGTCTATCCCCTGAAGTCCAGTGAGAATATGATTCATTATTCTCTGGAAGGTTGCAGGCGCTCCAGTCAACCCGAATGGCATTCTGTTAAACTCGAAATGTCCTAGACCCGAGCTAAAAGCAGTTTTCTTCCTGTCCCTTTCGTCAACTAAAACTTGACTAGTAGCAAAGGCGAATTCCAAGGAGATTTGCTGTGGGAGACAATCGCGTCATCTAACATTTTCCCCACCCGTCTATTAATCTCCTCCCTATGCACCTGTGGAAGCCTATACTGCTTCTGATTAACCGGAGGCTGATCCTGCAAGGTTGGTATCTCGTGCTCCAAAACGTGTAAGACAGTTTATCCCCTTCCAGAAGGAAAATATCATTGAATGCTGCGCACATTCTCTCTACTGAGCTTCTTTCCTCCTTATTCAAATTTTCATCTAATCGTAATTTACCTATAAGTGTGCTTATTCTATCCCTAACGTCTATCTCCTCTATTCCACTTACCGCACCGGTACCCGGTGTTTTAAACTTATTGGATTCAGTAAACTTTGGTCTAAAGTTACTGCTAATATTTACATCCTTATCCGTTGAATTTAACACTGGCACATAAACTGTATCCTCTTGTACATTTACCAGTGTCTCTCCCATATATACCCCTGGCGTAATTTCCGGTTTATGTACTACTACCACTGGAATATTGGTTTTAATTCCAACTGGAACTATTATTATTGTCCGCGCTAATACTTTGGCTCTCTCTCTGTAAGAGTCTTCATCTATTGCTTCCTTTGACCTCATAATTAAAGTCCCAACACCCTCTTTGTCTCCTCTTAAGGATGTCACCTTTTTAGTAAGGGTATTTATGACGGATCTATTCCACAAGTTATCCCATCCAACTATGCCATCCCCTGGCACTCCTTCCTCTGAAGATACCACATGTAACGCAAACTTAATGCGCTCATTGTCATTATGGTGACCGAATACCAAACCTCTTGTGGTCACGCATCTACCGAATGCCCCACTAAGGGTTTTAATTTCGCTAGTGTCCACTTCTAGCGAATGACTTAGCATTTTCCTTAACCAGGCTTGAGTCCGCCACTGAGTCCACCAGTAAAATGAGTTTTCCACTTCTTGCACCCGTACACGGTACTTCAATGAACACATCATTTAAGGTGTCTGGGCGGCCCTTCTGCCTGTTGTACCCCGAGTTTATTCTTCCTGCATCCCTTCCTGCTTGTAGTCTTATATAATTTTTGGCATTTGAAATTTTCCTGCCGCCAACTTTCGAGTAAAAACCCTTCAACGTTTTCATTGCGCTTTTTTGCAACATATGTGAAAACGTCTTGCGATTATTCCATAAACTGCCACAACAATTAAATACCAATATATTTAATTCCCCAATAATGTCTTTTATTATAGTCGCGAGCAACAAAACCAAAATGAAAATTTGTGTAATGCTTGCACTTAAACAAGAAGCAAAAACTCCAAACGTATCCACTGACTCAACGGCCGTCGGACTTACTGTTTTGTTGTCATTTACTTTTTGTTTCACTTCCGTCTACAATATCTTGCTGCCCGCATCAACTTTCTCATCGCTCATTTCTGGGAAAAACTTATTTAACATTTCCTCTTCAACTTCTTCTATTTTTTTTATGCTCTTTTTTGGTCGACAGTCCTCAACCTTCTTACTTGATGTGTGGCCTAATTTGCCTTTTCTTTTCGGGTTCCCAGCTTAGCGGCCTTGGCTGGGCCAGTTTCCCTGAAACGTATCCCAATTTCGCTTAGCTTGGCAGTCCCTCACAAAATGTCCTGCTCGGTTGCAAAAATGGCATCTCCAATGATTGGCAGACTCGTCGTCTCGTGTAGGTTTCTCGCGCTGGTTAAACCTACCTGTGTTCCTGATACTCTCCGATAATTGTCGGTTTCCATTCATCTGATTTCCTTGCCTAAGTCTTGGTGATTGCATGAATTCCCGTGGTCCCGTCCGGTAATTATTCCAGCCCGTATCGCACTTTACTTCTGACGAACTTGCACACCTTCGGCTCGTCTCATGTCCATATATTTTACACTCCTGGCAGAAAGGCGTGTTCTTTCGCGTGATGCAGTCTTCTCTGGTGTGTCCCTTCTTATTGCAGAAATTGCAGGTCACGTTAGTCTCTAATGATTTCTTCCCAGTATCATTTTTGTTCCTGAACTGTGCCGGCGGGCTCGCAGTTTTCCGCTGCGCGAAAGAGTTAGCGTCACCGCGAAATGCTACCTGTTGCAGTGTTGGGTCCACCCTGTTGTTACCCCGCAGGAGCGCTATATTACTCATCTCTTGCGCTTGCTCCTTAATCGCATATTGATGGTTTAGCTGCCTCAGGTTACACTGGTGAATTTCATGGCTAAACCTCACTGCTTCCTCTACCGAATCCTCCAAGCAATTTGCTTTTGACCACTGTACTGTCGATCTATCCAAATCCTGCATTAAGCCCGTGTCCAACCAACCTTCTCAATTTCTCGTTTTCCTCTTCAACTTCCCTTACCGAACCACTTTCTATTTCTCTCTCTACTAATAAGTTCTCGTATCTGTTTTTAATGGCTTGAAATTCACTCCTCCAATTTTCCAATTCCTTTCGCGCACTTTTTTCCTTACTATCTATAAAGTTTAGTAATTCTTCTAGAATTGCATCTGCTTTTTCTACCTTAGAAAGCCTGCCTAAGCCACGAAGTTTTTCCTTTATCAGTTCAAAATTCTCTTTATTACCTACAGTACACGCAAGACTACCCCAAATTTTTTCTACAAATCTATCCAATTCTCCCACCAAGTTTTTATGATCTCTGCTTAATTCCCTTAACTGAATTTCTATGTCATATGAGGTATCCATAAAACTTGCACTGTAACTGCTCTACTATTTCGTATGCTTTCGTTTTTTTCCTCTTTAGGTATTTTTAGGTACCAGCCTTCACTTAACTAAACACAAAACTTCTTTTTTTTTCACTTCCTTTTGTGCACGCGACAAAATAAAAAGGAGAAAAAACAACCGACCGAATGTTCGCGCACAGAAAAACGAACCCCAAGCAAGCGCCAGTAGCTGCACTTGAATTACGAAACTTGAAACCCCCACAGAAAAATTTGCGTACTAATTGATTGCGCTCGCGTCTTAAACGTTTTGTATCTTCATAGCAAACACAATTACTTTTTTTTCACACTTCTTATTTCATTTACCCCAATAACTTCAAAAAGAAGAACAATGTTAGTAAAAATACTTATCCCCCGTAGCCAGACTCAGCCACAGGATTACTTTCAACTTCTTTTTTTTTTTTGTTAGCTTTTTTTTTATATATACTATATATTGATACAATAAGTATAATTCCTGAAACAGCAATACTAACTAATTGTAATCTCTTACCTTATTTGCACGATCCTCGTTTCGTATTAAAAAATCCGGCTGCGCCAAATATGTTGGGTTTCTCCTGGAAAGTCCTTGCTGTGGGCTCCTCCAAAGTCCACAGTCCGTCCGAATAAAAACACTATTATTTCACTTTTGGCACTTTATTGTCTGGAATACGTTTTACACGTTCACTACTCACTACTCACTGATCCCCCATTTGCTACATTACAATCTTATTTATATGTTTGAACGCGGAAGTTTAAACATGGAAATAATAATAATACGCTGACTGTAGCGGAAAAGAGCCGCCTCACCAAATGAAAGTATGCCTAGAGACCAGTGACTCACAACACACTCCCTTAAACATAGTTTCAGCTAGAAGGTAGTAACACAATTTTGGTTATCGGCTCCTTGTAAACTCCCTTTTCTGATGTTATGGTCACCACTATGACTTTGCTGTCCTGTACCGGATGGACTGCTATGAAGTGGTCCAATAGCCATTTGGTTGGCGGACGGTTCGGCTCCTTAAGTAGTACGATATCTCCAATTGCGACATTCGTTTGAGGCTGCTGCCATTTTGGTCGATGTTGTAATGACGTAATATATTCGTTCGACCACCGTTTACAAAAGCCCTGTACCATTGCTTGCAATCAGTTCCAATGGGCTCGACGAGAGATTGTCTTGAAGAAAGTACATGTTTCCGGTATGGACGTATAAGGCTCTCCAATAAGAAAATGCGACGGTGTTAACGTGTTGATCTCCATGTCAGATATGGTGCATAATGGCCGACTGTTAAGAAAAGCTTCGATATGCGTAACGACTGTATAGAGTTCTTCGAAGGACAGAAGTCTATCGCCTACCACCCTTCGTAGGTGGAGTTTTATTGATCTGACGGCCGCCTCCCAAAGCCCACCAAAATGTGGGGCCGATGGTGGGATAAAGTGCCAATTGGTTCCATCTCCAGCTAATGATGATCTGATGTCTGCATTCGTCCTTTGGTCTTCCAACACCCTGAGCATTTCATCCAAATTTCGCCGAGCACCGTGAAAATTTGTTCCATTGTCTGTGTAGAGATTACTACACTTACCCCGATGACTTGTGAATCTTTTAAATGCGGCAATGAAAGCATTTGAGGTCAACACACAAACCAACTCTATGTGTATAGCTTTTGTCGACATGCATACAAAAAGGCATACATATGCTTTAGTGATTCTTGGGCGGTTACAAGTTGTCATTTTTATTTCCAGAGGACCTGCAAAATCACACCCGCTATTGAGAAATGGTCGACTTGGTTGCACATGTGCAGGTGGAAAGTTAGCCATTATTTGCATCGAAGTTTATCGCCGAAGTTGAAAACAGCATTTGCGTTTGAAAACAATGGATCTGTCCAAATTTTGAGCGCCTATAATCCAAAAGTGTTGGCGAAGAATCACAAACAGCTCGGTTATGCCTGCATGCAGATAGGTTTTGTGCATATTTATGCCGATCAACTCCGCTATATGGCGGCGTGGTAGAATAATTGGATGTTTCATACTGTAGGAAATATTCGTGTTTTGAAGTCTACCGCCCACACGTAGCAGACTCTTCGAATCAATAAATAATGAGAGTTTGATAAGTGGATCCTTTTTGTGAAGCATTTGTTGACCTAACTACTGCGTCATTGTACTTGCAATTTTGGCTGAATGTAGCTCTTCAAATGTAGGAGGTCCCTTAACTGCTTTAAGTCTACGTTGCAATATCAAGATAAATCTGCAAACATATGCAACAACTCGAAGTAATCGCTTGCATGACGAACATCTGTCGGCGACTTCCATTAGTACTGATATATTGTCTTTTGAATCCAAATTACATACTACGCACTGTTTCTTCTCCGAAAGCACATCTGCCGAACACTGAAGTTTATTCTGATCATTAAATTTAGATGTAGGCCACTTATCTTTGTTAAACTGCAACCATGGAGGTCCGTTCCACCACAAATCATGCTTCACTAGTTGATATGGCAGTTGAGTTGAAATGTTTTCTGGTTCAACTGGTTGCATATGCCCCAATAAAATATATTCTTTCACGAATTCTACATACTTGGTTTGAAGTTCTGAATTTCTTGAGAATGTATTTTCCATGCCACGCAAACGTGAAACAGCTCCAGCAACAGCTGACCTTCTTCAATTTCCCAGAATTTCTGCAAAAGCTTGTCGACGTTGGGCATAATTGTATACGAAGTATATAATTGCTTATATATTATGGCAATGTCTAGCAACAATCCAGCCAAACACTGAATTTAGCGCATAGAGATGTGGGTGTTCAAAACAAATTTTTCCATCTAGAAAGAGTGACCACACAATATCAGCACCTAAAAGCAACTCTACTGATCTTGAAACACCAAAATTAGGATCAGCCAAATTTAGATACGAAATAACCTCTCCACTTTGAATTGACAAATCTCGACCCGGAATTTCAGACGTTATTCGCGACAAAACGTATGGGTGCACATCGATTTCAAAATCACGAACCCGAGAACATATTTTTATGCGAACTCTTCCTTTGGTCACCCCAGCGTCGGATGATGCGATTCCACGCACACACAAGCGGGCATTTGTTCGTTGAAGACCCAGACGTTGAACACACGATTCGGTAATGAACGACACTTGGGGGCCCAAGTCAATAAGTGCACGTATTTCGAAGTAGTTTCCACATTGATCTTGCATTTTGAAAATGGCCTATGGCAGAATCCTCGCAGAGTGAACAATGTCTGCCACTATGTTGCTGCGAAGAGGTTGCTAATGATGAGTTAACGCTGATGATGTTAGTGTATCTGTTACGGAAAGTGACGTGTTTGCAGTAGATGCCTTGGAATTTGTAGTACTCCTAGAAGTATGAGTCGACACTGATAGTATGATGACGAGCATTGCATACTCGATAACGAAAAGAAGAATTGCATCTTGCTGCATTGTGTCCCTTTTTAAGACAATTAAAATAAAGCTAGTGATCTTTGGAAAACTTCCTGCGCGACTCAACACTAAGAGACGCAAACTCTGAGCATTAGCGTAAGACATGTGCTAATTTGCATTTGAGGTAAGCTTATGACGAGTTGTTGGCAACATGAGCTCTGATCACCGACTGCTTATTCGTGTCATTGGAATCAAGTTGATTAAATCGACCTTCCAACTATTTTAAAAGCTGATAAATTGTAACAACAGGAGTAGAACTACATAATTTTAGCCATCCCTGACGATTTTCGGAGTCTAGCCTTTTACATAATAAATAAACTAGCCATGGATCCCGAGTATTCGATGAGATTCCACTGAGTCTGCGTAGACATTCATCGGCTCCGTCGATAATAGCTCGTACTATAGTGTGGGCGAATTTGATTTGTGCGTGCTTGGTAGATCCATAAATAATTGGCATACGACAGTGCCACGAGATCCAGTTTGTCCCATGTCTCCGCATACGTTTCGTCACATATTGGAATGTTTTTAAGCAGAGTGGCAGCTCCACCGCGTAAAAATGACACTAAATAATACAATTTTTGGGTTGGACGGCTTATTGTCAACCGATCCAACAAACAAATCGCGAAAACATGTCCATGCACTGTAATTTCCCGAAAATGGTGGATTAACAATTTTTGGTAAAGCGACGTCATTCGCGATAGGCATTAGTCCCGAAAGACGTTGCAGTAGCGTATTTTGCTGAGGCGTCAATCTGTCAATTGCATCACCTGTTGTTTGTGTCGGTTGAGAAGTAGTTGATTGTTGATTTACTTGACCTTGACATTGACTAGTGCTTAAAAGGGAAGCACGAGTATATAAATATTTTGTTTCTATTCACACTTTCCACTATTCATATTCTCGTTACCAACCGCATGCTCCTTTCTTAACTTTCTTAGCACATAAATTCTTACATGATGCATGATAAATTCTTACATGAATAGTTGAAAAAATCAGTTTTGTTGTATCATTGACAAGTAGAAACAAGAAAGAAGACACAAAGCAATAGATTACTTACAAAAATATGTACATCAAAGTTTACAAATATGATACATACATATACATTAGAAATGTATACATATTGTTACGAATTTACAATGAAACTTGCTCGAAACCAGTGGAAACTGTAGCGACCCTGTAAAATGAAGTGTCCATCTGTTGGCGAGAGGCCTTCATTAACAGCAGTGCTGCCAATTGTAAAAGAACGTGTAAAGAGGTAGAGAAAAGACAAGGGTCTTTCCGTCTGCAGAACAGAAGCCAATCGGACGCATATTTTTCTGAGATTCTCAATTTCTAAATTAAGTCCATAAATAAATAGCACATTAAACGTTATAGCTTGTAATATATAAAAAGTGATTAAATAAATTGTACCATAAACGCTATAAAACCATTCAAATCGCGACATCTACATGCATCTAGCGTAAGATAGAAAGAGATAGATAGCTAGTTTCACAACTTTCCCCAACTTTGTACGGCGACATCTAGCGCGAGATAGATTAAATAGATAGATCGACAATTTGCTAGATAGTTCCAGAACCTTCTGCAGCAGTATGAGCTGACCTGTAAATAGCTGCAGGAAGACTCAGAGAATTAATTCGAGTTTGGTTCTTGAACACAACACATCGGCACCTTGTGAGCATAGCGTCAAGTAATAAGTGTTAATAAGTGGAATAAGAAAAGAATAAATTTGTGAAATTAAGAACAGCAACACTTTTGAGTTTTATTGGATTATTCACAATCCAGAGATCGAACCTAAGAGAGAGTCGTACCCGTAAATCTAAATTTACGTAACAATTGGTGTCAGAAGTGGGTGTGCTGAATAATCCTAAATTATGGTGAAGTTTGCTGAACTGAGAATACCCCATCTGAGAGAAGAGCTGAAGGCTAGAGGATTGCCTGTGACAGGGCATAAGGTAGATCTACAAGCACGGTTGCGTAAAGCAATGGAGAGTGAGGGCATCGATGTTGAAGAACATGAGTTCTGTCATGATGCTTCAGGAGCTTCATCTAAAGTCAAGGAGCAGTTGGTAGAGCCGCAGCCAGCTCCTGCATTTGACGTGAATGTGCTTCTAGCAACAATGAAGCAACTGCTGGCACAAAACACTTCACAATTGCAGGACGCAATTGTCTTGCGAGGCAGGATAAAATGGAGGATGAATTACACAGATTAGAATCCAGACTAGAATCAGAAATACTGCGGCTGGATGGTCATGTGCGAGAATTACAGTCCAGTTACAGCTGTTAGCGCAACGAAATTGCAAGCACCAACGTTCGACGGAACTATACCGTTTTAAATTTTTAAACTACAGTTCGAGACCACAGCACAAGCCAATCACTGGACTACGGCGGATAAAGTGGCAGCTTTGGTAGTATCATTGAAAGGCTCCTCCGTCGAAGATCTGCAAACAGTTCCTGAAATTGAACGTGGTAATTATGACGCGTTAATGGCAGCGATTGAACGACGATATGGAAGCGACCATAGAAAACAAGTGTTTCAAATTGAGCTGATGAATCGTTACCAAAAAGCAAACGAGTCGTTACAAGAATATGCAACGGAGATAGAACGGCTCGCGCATTTGGCCAACGCAGATGCACCAGCGGAAGTAACTGAATTACTTAAAATTCAGGCGTTTATGAGTGGTATACGAGATGCGGATACCAAACGTGCAGTCTACTCCATGCCAAAGAACACGTTTGCCGAAACAGTGTCATTTGCCTTGACGCAGGAAACAGCATGCCTTTTAAGCAATAAAGCACATAGAGTCCATCGGCTGGAAGTTGAGCCAAGTGAATCCCTATAGAAAACCATAAGGGATCTCATCCAGACTATTTCTCAGAGGATGCCAACCTCGCGCAAGGGCTCTGAACTAAAGTGTTACAGCTGTGGAACATCAGGACACCTGGCACGGAATTGTAATGCGTCTGGTAAGAAAAACGTAAATGCAAGGAAAAGAAGCAACGAAGATGCAAGTGGCGCTTCTGAAGAGAAACGATCGTTAAACTAAAACGGACCAGTTCAAAGGGGCGTGAGCTGGTCCCCACAACTGATTGCCCCACTGTCTCCGTTTCACAAATACAGCGTAAAAACAATAATTTAACCATAAACGGGACTGTAAACGGACGATCGCTGGTCTTAACACTGGACACGGGCGCAACACATTCAATCATTCGATCAGACCTAGCAGGGGATAACGTGGAGCCGCTGATTGGTTGCAAGCTACGAACAGCTACAGGGTAGGAAGCTGCGATTTATGGAAAACTGGTATGCAAGGTTCAGATTGGAACATTAGCAGTGGTTCGCACCTTCTTAGTGGCTGGACTAATGGACGAGGTAATAATCGGCGTGGATTTTATGCTAGCCCCTGGTCTTACTCTGGATCTGAA
Source organism: Sicus ferrugineus (assembly GCA_922984085.1). Taxonomy (NCBI): domain Eukaryota; kingdom Metazoa; phylum Arthropoda; class Insecta; order Diptera; family Conopidae; genus Sicus; species Sicus ferrugineus. Next base: position 25,912,603 of record OV277348.1, on the reverse strand, counting down.
GGAAAGAATGCTGACGTGCCAGAACATGGAGATACCCCTAAGCACTGGTTATGAGCGGCCTCAGATCAGGAATGTAAGTGTAAGTCACCGTCAGCAGATTCCACCAAAGTCCGAAGCAGTACTGTGGGCATGTGTGGAGGGAGACTGTGGAGCATGCAGGCTGTCGGTAGTAGAGGCATCAGAAAGGACTGCAAATATATTGGTTGGACGAACCTTGGTACAAACGGGAAATAATAAGCGGATCCCAACTCGAGTGATGAATGAGTTCAGGTCACCGATCACTTTGGAGAAAGGAGCGTTAGAGGGACAATGCCAAGCTGTGGAAGCCGTGGTTAATTGTGACAATCCTCCCCAGGGATGCAAAAACGAGGTTCTCAAAGATGGCACGAAAATTCCTAACATCGTGGGTACATGGTTGAATGAGGTGAGCGGGCCAGAAAAGATGAAAGCAAAACAGCTACTAGAGAACTATAGCTCCATATTTGCCAACGATGGCAATAAATTTGGAAGAACTGCCATTGTGCAACATCGGATAGACACTGGCGATGCAAGACCGATTCGGCAAGCTCCACGCAGAGTCCCACTAGCAAAACGAGAAGAAGCGGGACAGATAATAGACGAAATGCAAAAAGGTGGAGTTATTGAACTATCAACTAGCCCATGGTGTTCACCGGTCGTGTTAGGAAATTTTGTGAGACCCAGGCTACTGAAAGCTCTGCGGACCAGAAAAAAGGGACTTTTAGCGGTCTATATGTTATGTGGTTAGTGATGGTAGCAAGTGTGGAAGCTAATTATAAGCTCCGGGCAAAGCTCTGGAAAGCCAAGATAGTAACCAGCACCGTCTGCATGGTACAAGTGTGGAAGCTAATTGCCTCCAAATAGCTTTTCTCGAGCTCAAGCCAAGCAGCTTTCGGAATAAATAAAATTAGCTAAAACAAAAAGCAAAGAGCAAACGCGGAAGAATTAAATCGTTCCCAATTTAATTCTGCCGACGTTAATATTGGCAAATATGAATATTAAGAATTTGCTATTACGAAATAGTGGAATTGTGACATACCGGTCCACTTTAGTTTCGTCGACGGCTACGCCGACCGAGCTAAAGTGGAAACAAGAAAATGTTTGAAAGTAGAGTTCTGTTTGTGAGACCATAGCGCGCAGACCGGCGCTGCATTGAAATAAATAAAAAGGGACGTTAGAAGAGGAACAAGTCTTTTCATTGGGAGGACCCGCATTCTTTTCAGAAGGACACTACAACATTTTGGCGCAGCCGGTTCTTTGGGAGGATCATCATTTTCAGGAGGTATCCACAACATTTTGGCGCAGCCGGATTTTCGAGCCGAGGATCGCTCGAGGGAAGTTAAAGGTAAGTGAGTGAAAATTTTGGTGAAAATTGTGGAATAAATAAAAGGAGTGCCAGCGTCAAGCCAGGCACCCTTGTCTGTCCAATGGCGTTCCACGCCGGACGAAACCTTTGCTGAGGTCGACCCTTTCACTCTGGGAAGTTGTTTGGAAAGTTTTTAAATAGTTTTAGTTTGGAAAGTTTTTAAATTGTCCAGCGCGAAGTGGTGTATGTAAATGCCCAGTTAAAGCGAACTGATTAAAATAGGGAGCTAAAATCTACGATTTTTGAGTCGGTTGCTGAATAAAATTGGTTTCTAAAAATTAAATTTTATTGCAAGCGAGGACACTATTATTTATTTTAAATGGTTTTTGTAGAAAATATAAAAGTGGATATTTGTTGTTGGGAAAATTGTATAATTTGAACGTGAAGCGAAACTCAAGGGTGGCGTTGGCGCTTACGCTTGCTTGAGTTCAGATTTCAGCGCAAGTTACTGTGTTTTTTTTTATTGGTTTGCTTGTTAGCGCGTCAGAACGAAAGCGTTTGAAAATTGTAAGCGTGGTCTTTTATTTTGTGGGTTTTATTTCGCTCGACTCTGAGGAGCAAGTCAAGAAATTCGACGCTCGTTTTAATGCAGCCACTGTCGCTGGCCTTGATTTCTTATTTTAAAAGGGAAATTAGGTCAGTAGTAGCAATTAAGAGGATTGCTGATTGCTGCAGCTTTGATAACTAGTCAGGTTAAATGCTACTTAATTGAAAATATTAAATGTATGAGAGGGAAGAAAGAGAACGAAAAGCAATTTAATTAATGGCAGCAAAGAAAACTTAGAATTGATAAAGTCTAGAGTAGGGGACCTAAGAGACCTTACAAGTGTAGAAAGAGCAGACGCGATAGTAGAGGAATTGCTTAAATTCCTACACCAGATAATAGAGAATAAGATGGAAAATTCAAAGGCATGGGAATCAGAATTTAACGCACTGAAGAATAGGTACGATAATTATTTAGTACATAAAGTGTTTCAGGAGGATATACTAAGGAACTTAGAGGACGAGAACGTAAAATTAAGGGAATTATTAAAGGAAAAGGGGCTAACCGAAGAAACGTTAAATAAAACACTAGAACAGGGATTTGCACAGAAATCAAGAGAAGACTGTAGTTCTTTAAAAGAAGCGAACAGAAGAATCGAAGAATTAAAAGATGAAAACAGACGGCTAAAACAAGAAATAGAATTAGCTAACGATCAGACACTATACCATAAAGAAGCTACCGCTGCTATAGTGGGGTCACAACGTTTCAGCAGCCTAGAAGAATTATACCTAGTGTTAAGAAGAGCCTACCTACCAACGATTTCGTTAGACTCAACGTTAACAGAACTATAGAATTGTAGCCAATTGCACAATGAGGACATTCGCAGTACGCAAGATGCCTAAATACCAAAAAAGCACAGGCGTTACAAGTAATAAAAGATACCTATAATGGACAGGGCGACAGCGCACTTGTATCTATGGTAGAGACATCAGCAAATAAGGCGTTTAGAACAGGGTTAAAAGAAGCAACTTTACGAATTCGCATGCTAAGTGTTACAGGGAAAAGTATGGAGGAAATGATAGAAATAGCAGTGAACACGCTGATTGAAATACAAAGAAGTAATTCCCTCCATTAACCAACAGTTACACCCGTAATTAATATGAATTCGGTAGAGCCCTACACAGGACCGCCTGTACATAATCTCGTGGCTTATAAAATACTAGAAGAAAGGCAGAACGTTTCGAGAGCACCACAGGAGGAAATAGTTTGTTCATTTTGTAATAAACGTGGGCACACGCGGGAAAAGTGTTTAATTAGGGAAAACACACCGTATTGCAAAAAGTGTTTAAAATATGGACACGAGACCAACTGGAGGTGTAACAACAATGAAAACAACAGAAGTGGGTCGAATTACAAAAATCAAGGGCCTAATAACCGGAACCAAGGGAATCAACAATGGAACCAACGCAACCAAAGCAACCTCAGCAAAATTGGCAACAAAAACAAGTCCAAACGAACTGGAATCAAAAGTAAAGTAACCTAGTGAACTCAAATTCGACTACATTCAAGGGTGCGCAGATGAATCGGAGTCCTGTGAACACGCCAAACGAAACGAAACAAACAATATGTCATTGGTGTAACAGACCAGGACACATAGTAGCAAACTGTGGAGCTAAAAGAAGTTGGGAATATCTCCAGAATAATCAGCAGGAAAACCGGCAAAGGCCCAGACAAGGCCAATAATCTGGGAACCCAAGAAGAATAGGAATTTAATGCCAAATGAAGCAGTAACCGCACGTCCAACATCGGAAGCGATTGTGGATACGTTACCAACTTCAAAAATGCTACAACCTAAAGGAGATCAAAACATTAGGTAGATTATAAAAGCAATGTTTTTCAATTTTCAGCGATATAAAGCAATGAGCACTAGTCTTAATATAGCAGAATATATTACAGATATAAAAGCACTTGCAAGTAATATAAAATCAAAAGTATTAACGAAATTTAGAATTTTCATTTCAAATTTACAGAAACAGGACATGAAAACATATGTTCATGGTTAACGTATAATTTAAATAATGATGATAAAAATACTATAAAGGAAGTATCTAACTGGAATTCAGCCACGTTAAATGATGCGTTCATTGAATTGCCTTGCGTAGAGGCGAGAAATGGAAAACTAATTTTACTGGTGGATACAGGTGCAGATACAAGCCTAGTAAAATAATGCGCATTAAAGGAAGATGCCATTATAAATAAAAGGGTTAAAAAGGAATTAAGTGGAGCATTTGGAGGCTGTATAACCACAATAGGGTCCACTAACATATGCCATGATGAGGTACAGCCTTTACGTTTAACGCTACACGTTGTGTCACTTAAACAAGGAGTACCGGCGGACGGCATATTGGGCAGAGACAGCATGTGGAACAGATCCATTATAAACACGCTCAGTAAAAACTTGACACTATTTAATGAAAATAAAGAATTTATAATTAAATTGCCACAACTAGGCAAAATACAGTAGATCAAAGAAACAAAAATAATATAACAATCGGAGCAATAACAGTTAGAATAAGGCCGTTAAAAATCAAAACTAAAGTTATGACTGTGGTAGTACATAAACAAGAGATGGCACCAGGAGTCTACCTGGGGGAAACACTAGCAAATGTGGAAAATAAAGAGGTCAAGGTACCAATCCTAAATTCAACGGTAAAAGATTTCATTCTTAGTGACAACTTTGTACCGAAATTTAGTGACTTCCGCAAATACAACCTAAGTGATGTTTCATACAATCAATGGACCACCATCAACAGTATAAGTAATGCGGACATAGCGCAACGAATAAATACTTTAATGAAAGTTTTAGATTTTGATCCTTCCTTAAACCGAGAGGAAAGAGAATCCATAACAAAGCTATGTGCGAAATATAATGATATTTTTCTTTTGGAGGGTGACCAATTGACATACACCCCAGTACTTACACATAAAATTCCAATAAAGGTGGATCAACCACCAATTAACCAAAAGCAGTACCGAATTCCTCAAACACATAGAGAAGAAATGAATAGGCAAATTCACAAATTGCTAAAGGAGGATTTAATATCCCCATGGAACTCTCCACTGCTTCTGGTTCCAAAGAAGAGTGGAAAAGACGGTGAAAAGAAATGGCGTTTAGTAGTAGATTATAGAAAAGTAAATGAAGCAACAATAAAACAAGTTTTTCCACTTCCTAGGATAGATGAGATATTGGATCAGTTAGGAAGTAGTAGACATTTTTCGACGTTAGACTTGGCAAGTGGGTACCACCAAGTCCTAATGGATAAGGCGGACAAAGAGAAGACCGCATTTAGTTTAGCCCAGCGACGTTTCAACGTCTAATGAACCATATTCTGACAGGACTTCAGGGTATGAATTGTTTCGTTTATTTAGACGACATAGTCGTATATGCGACCAATCTGGGCCAACATGAAGAAAGGTTAGGCAAAATCTTCGAGGTCATGAGGGAAAATAACTTAAAATTAAACATTAGCAAGTGCCAATTTCTACGACGAGAAGTCGTATATTTAGGACACAAGTGTTCAGAACATGGAGCACTTCCAGACCATAGCAAGCTGGAGTGCGTCAAAAACATTCCACCTCCTAAAAATAAAAAGGAAGTACAAGCCTTCCTAGACCTTGTGAATTATTATAGAAAATTTATACCGGGCACCGCAAAAATAGCACTTCCCATTAACAAATTGCTAAGAAAAGACGCTAAGTTCGTCTGGACAGAAGACTGCCAGAGAGCGTTTGAACAGTTAAAAGAATGAGTCATGTCACCACCAGTGTTAGTAAACCCAGATTTACCCAGCGCTGAGCGACACAGAACAAAGATATTCAAGAATAGAAAAGGAATTCTTAGCAATAGTTTAGGCCACAAAAAACTTCAGAGCATATCTCCTAGGCAGACATTTTAAAATTTTTACTGATCAGCAGCCATTAAAGGGAGTAGCCAATTTAAAAGATCAAAAAAAGACTGTCAAGATTCAGACACAAGTTGTCAGAGTATGATTTCGAAATCATATATAAGCCAGGCAAGAAAAATTTAAACGCAGGCGCGTTGAGTAGAATTCCTCAAAATCGTAATGTAGTAACAGTAGTCCAGACCCGCTCTAGAACAAGGGAAATAGAAATGAAGAACCGAGGAAGTAGTGATAAAACAAGTACAAGTCCGATGCCTGTAGAACCTGACACTCTAGGCATAACACAAAACGGAAACACAATTTTATTAGAAAACCCAAAACAAATAGAGACCGTTATAAAAGATTTCCATAATACACCATTAGGAGGTCACCAGGGAGCGGTGAAAACTTACCTAAGAATCAGGCAACAATATAGGTTGCCTGGGATGCAGAGACAAATCAAAGATTATGTTAAAAACTGTCCGAAATGTCAAGCGAACAAAAGTTCGAGATTAACGAAAATGCCCATGGTGCTAACAGATACACCAATGAGGCCTTTTGATAAAGTTTACATGGACATAGTAGGTATTCTACCAGAAACTATGTCCGGAAATAAGTACATTCTAACTTTTCAGGATGATTTTTCGAAATTTATGGCATGTACAGCTCTCCCACACGCGGAAGCAAGTACTGTTGCCAGGGCTTTTTATGACGAAGTGATCACGCATTACGGAATTCCGCGAATTTTTTTCAGATACTTGTAAATTGTTAGGTATTAAAAAATTACATATAACTCTATACCATCCGCAAGCTAATGGTTCATTAGAAAGGAGCCACAAACCTTTAGCGGAATATTTGCGTAGTTTTGCTAAAGAAGACGGGTCGAATTGGGATCAATGGTTAACTGCAGCGATGCATGTTCATAACCACACACCCCACATTACGACCAAACAAACACCGGTGTGAAGTCAGCATCCTGCGAATTCAAATCTCAGCATCCTGCGAATTCAACTAACAGAGCTCTGTTAATTCTCTGTTCTTATTATTTTGCGACGAATTGTCTGCGTTTTTAATGCTACGAGAAAGCACGTACCACAACCGGATCGTAAGTTCTTATATATTTCAATGCCGGATGCGTCTATAATTTAATTGGGTATGTTTTCACCCTAGACATGAACTTTTTACAACTACGCTTTTACAACTGTTTCTCCTTGTTTCTCTACCAAAATGTATTGACGCAACAGCAAGAAACATTTGTAAAGCTATTGCCAAACTATATAGAGCTCCACCTGTTTGAGCCATGCTACGTCTCTGTTTTTCAATAACGAGAAAACTGAATGTTTCAATCAAAGACAACAACTAGGTGTCTCCGTGGCTTGATGGCGTAGTGCGCAGCACACTCGTCAGCGGGTTCCGGGGATGTGGGTTCGAGTCATGCCTGTTGCGCATGGTTGTTAACTTCTAAAAATTTGTGTTGTTTAAATCTTTCTTAGCGTACTTAAGGCCTCGCCTAGCGCAATTATTTTTTATAAGAACGAATTAAACTTTGACTCCGGCAGTGTATGCAATATAAAAGGGAAAAGTTTTTCTAAAGCCTTGTATAGCAACACTTGCCGGAGTCGATTGGTATAAAAAATAATTCCCTTTCCTTCCCTTCCCTCTGTCGATCCAACAAACAGTAGCTCGTGCTAAATGCATACGAAAAAGAGCAGCCTCTCTTAAGAGAGCTACTGTAAAAATCTGTTATAAAACAAAAACAAAAAAAAAACAAGATTGGAAACTCCTCCCATTTCGTGAGCGAGCTAAAAACATGTCCGTTCGCGCGTCTCATGTACAGGGTATGTGAGTTTTATGGTGAAATTGTCTCCTTGTTACAAGGTAAAACTGGCTATTGCAAAGGAAGTTAGCTAGAAAAGTAAACCATTTCGGCTTGTTACCGCACCGTTACAAAATTATAGGGTGAGTTCATGACAGGGATACCAACGAGACACAATTATTAAATATTACCTGTATGGATTTTTAAGTAAGCATTAATAGAAAAACTTCATTACATTTAAGAGCCTTCGCGGTTTTGAAGATTTCTTAACTGGAAATATTAAAGCGTAATGTAAACTTGCTTGTTTTCGCAACTTGTAAAAGAAAAACAAATTCTTTTAAACAACTGTAAGACAATGATTTTTAAGTTACTTCTTAGCTATTTTAAAAATTATTCGAAGCTAAAAAAAGGCTGTGTGGAAATTACACCACAATCAAAAGTAAAGTTTGTTGGCATCTCTTACGACCAAAAGTACGTGTGGTAAGTAAAAACAGCTGACTATATTTGCGAATCGAGCAAATATTATCGCAAATGCCTTTGTTTCCTTTGCAAAATATTTAATATAATGGAGCTACATGACTTGGAAAAGATTTCATGTGCATTTCTGGAAGCATAAGTTACAGCGTCGAAACCTTTATGCGAAGTGTAAACCGTCACTACTCCTTCTTTCCCCCTTCCCACTAACCTGTCAACCCTTCGGAACCAACAAAGGCTTTGCATGGATAGGGGGCATCCCCTGAGCTTGGTTTCATCTGCCATAAAAAAAAAGTTGTTTAAAGCCTATCTCCTTGTCCTCTTTAAGTATTTTACAAATTATGTTTCTGGGCTAGTGCGGTGAAGAAGAACAAGATCCTCTCTCAAAAAACAATTCTCTCTCAAAAATTGTTTTTAATTTTGTAAGCAAATTTTTCAAGTTGTCAAAAATTTTTCTCAAGTTGTCGAAATTAAAATTAAATTACACATTTTGTTTGTGTAATTTACACACTTCAGCCTGATTTCACTAACAATTAGGTTTCAATTAGAGTAGCCATGCCATCTCATATGCATATGTCATCTCATATCTTGAAAAAGAAATCATGATTATCTCGTTCCTGCACTGAGTATATTTCTTTGGTCCAAATTCTAAAACTTTATATTCTTTTGAATTTTTTACACGCCAAGTACAATTTCAGAACTTGAACGAATCGAACGAAACGATAGGAAATTGACAAAAGTGGTCTTGAATTGTTCGCAAGAGTGTCTCGAGTGAGATAGTGTAGGTGCCATCACGCATCAATTATATTTGAGGTTTTTGTGGGAGTTATAATGTGACTACTGTTAACAGAGTAGAGTCAGCATCCTGCGCAGATTGTGAGAATCTCAGCGATAGGAAATTGACAAAAGAGGTCTTGAATTGTTCGCAAGAGTGTCTCGAATAAGATAGTGTAGGTGCCATCACGCATCAATTATATTTGAGGTTTTTGTGGGAGTTATAATGTGACTACTGTTAACAGAGTAGAAATTGACAAAAGTGGTCTTGAATTGTTCGCAAGAGTGTCTCGAATAAGATAGTGTAGGTGCCATCACGCATCAATTATATTTGAGGTTTTTGTGGGAGTTATAATGTGACTACTGTTAACAGAGTAGACTCAGCATCCTGCGTAGATTGTGAGAATCTCAGCGATAGGAAATTGACAAAAGAGGTCTTGAATTGTTCGCAAGAGTGTCTCGAATAAGATAGTGTAGGTGCCATCACGCATCAATTATATTTGAGGTTTTTGTGGGAGTTATAATGTGACTACTGTTAACAGAGTAGACTCAGCATCCTGCGCAGATTGTGAGAATCTCAGCGATAGGAAATTGACAAAAGTGGTCTTGAATTGTTCGCAAGAGTGTCTCGAATAAGATAGTGTAGGTGCCATCACGCATCAATTATATTTGAGGTTTTTGTGGGAGTTATAATGTGACTACTGTTAACAGAGTAGACTCAGCATCCTGCGCAGATTGTGAGAATCTCAGCGATAGGAAATTGACAAAAGTGGTCTTGAATTGTTCGCAAGAGTGTCTCGAATAAGATAGTATAGGTGCCATCACGCATCAATTATATTTGAGGTTTTTGTGGGAGTTATAATGTGACTACTGTTAACAGAGTAGACTCAGCATCCTGCGCAGATTGTGAGAATCTCAGCGATAGGAAATTGACAAATGTGGTCTTGAATTGTTCGCAAGTGTCTCGAATAAGATAGTGTAGGTGCCATCACGCATCAATTATATTTGAGGTTTTTGTGGGAGTTATAATGTTACTCCTGTTACATTTCTTGGAAGACGCAGAAACACTTTGACCTCAAAGGAGACAACATTTTTTAGCAATTAGATAATATTTTTTTGTTTAATTTTTCATTTATTTCCTTTCAAATTTATTGTAATCTATTTTAAATAAATATATATTTTATTTAGTCAATTGATATATTTATACTAAGAAATGGACTTCAAAATAACGAAGAAATGGAAAAATTTTATATATTTATAGTGATTGGGTTGTACAATTGGATAAAATCCTTTGCCTATCTCTGTTAGGTTTCTGTTAAATAAGAAATTCTGTTCAATATTTCTGTTAAGCCTCTGCTTTTAACATTTTCGCCGCGGAATTCTCTCTTAAATCTCTGCCGTTAACATATTCGTCGCTGTTATTAACAGAACGCTGTTCAATCTGTTAACAGCCAATTCGCAGGATGCTGACTTCACACCGGTCAAACAAACACCGTTCCGTACTTTATTTGGATTCGATACAGAGATGCCGACTAACTTAAGAAGAAAGTGTAGTCCGGTATATAATATTATATATTAGCCCGGTATATAAGTATTAAAATTTCAAATACAAAGAGCTCACGAATTAGTGAGAAAAAATCAAGATAGGGCAAAGCAAATAGCAAAGGAGCAATATGATGCTAAGTTAAATTTAGTAGAATTTAAGATAGGAGATAGTGTATTGATTAAGAATCAAACTAGGAAAAATAAGTTTTCTCCAATATGGATAGGGCCATATAAGGTAGAAAAATGAAAAGTCCAATTACGACAGTTTTGAATATTAAGGGAAGGGAAAAACCTTTCCACAATAACTTACTGAAACTATATAATAGTAAATAATAAAATATGATTAATCGGAAAGTAATGATAATAACAATAGCCACCTTATTATGAGTAAGATAGAATAGATATATAGAATAGGATATGATGTTTCATATTAATGAAATAGGAAAAATAGATCAGGCTAATATGTGAATACATATTCAAAGGAATACATTACATTACACAATAAATATTACACACTACATATTCAAAAGACTCAAACTAATATGTGAGACATATTGGATGCGAGGTAAAAGTAATCCCGTTCCATTTTAGACTATTTCATTCATCTTACTTTATATGTATTAAATATATCCTAGTTGACTCTTAGCTAATTTAGGATAGCCGAATTCAACTTGTTGATAGGAAATTGGTCCGATAAGAACGCAATCCTCACCACTTTAACGGATATCACATTGGCAAAGATGGCCTAACACAATGTCCAACGGTTCGAAAATCTTACTTATAAACTAACCCTAAATGTTGAAAAAACATATGCAAAACAAAAAGAGAAGAAAAAAACGAGAAAACATAAAAAAATGTTATAAGAGTTAATATTAAAATAAAATAAAAAGAATTCGATTAAAAAAAAAAAAGAAGAAAAATACAGAAAGAGAAAAATATGTAGAATAAAACAAGTAAAAGTGTTGTCTTTTCGCCTGGCCGAAATCTAAATACCCTACACCCGAGTAACTGAAAAAATTATAATTTCGCCACTTAAAACTTTTTGTATAAGTAGGCGGACCACGCCCATTTCGGCAAAATGTTTTTGTAATGTCTCTAGATACTGGTAGATAGAATTACATATCAATATTTTGAACCGTTTATGAGACATTAACTACTTTTGTATAAGTGGGCGGACCACGCCCATTTTTTGTATATACATTGGTAATACGTGTAGATACTTCGTGATAACATTTCGTATTAATATCTTACACCGTTAACAAGATATTGACAACTTTTGTACGAGTGGGCGTGGGTACGAGAGTAAGAAATTTTGTGGGACCCAGGCTACTGAAAGCTCTGCGGACCAGAAAAAAGGGAGTTTTAGCGGTCTATATGTTATGTGGTTAGTGATGGTAGCAAGTGTGGAAGCAAATTATAAGCTCCGGGCAAAGCTCTGGAAAGCCAAGATAGTAACCAGCACCGTCTGCATGGTAGCACTAACCACATAATATATAGACCCTTTTTTCTGGTCCGCAGAGCTTTCAGTAGCCTGGGTCCCACAAAATTTCTTACTCTCGTTTTCTCTTTACACGAGCAATTGTTTTTGCTTAACGGCCGCTAGGCATCGTCGGTTTTCTCGTTCTCTCACATGTTTAAAATGTGTTCCTACTCATTTCCACAGCTACTGAGATCTAGATTATGCTCGTTATTTGCGTTCGTCATTGCATACTCATATTTTGTGTATTTGTTTTTTTCGGTAAGCAGAACATTTCTGTTTGCATTTTTCTTAAGATTTAAGATTTTAGAATTTGTATTTTTCTTATTTTTTTTTTGGTTTTCACTTTTACTGCACAATTTCACGGATAACCAGGAAGTGTTCTTTCTAATTAAAACAAACAGAAAATAGTTTATTTCATCAGACATCCAGGAAATTAATTGGTACGCAGCGGCATTCTGCTTACCGAAAAAAACAAATATGCAAAATATGAGTATGCAATGACGAACGCAAATAACGAGCATAATCTAGATCTCAGTAGCTGTGGAAATGAGTAGGAACACATTTTAAACATGTGAGAGAACGAGAAAATCGACGATGCCTAGCAGCCGTTAAGCAAAAACAATTGCTCGTGTAAAGAGAAAACGAGAGTAAGAAATTTTGTGGGACCCAGGCTACTGAAAGCTCTGCGGACCAGAAAAAAGGGACTTTTAGCGGTCTATATGTTATGTGGTTAGTGATGGTAGCAAGTGTGGAAGCTAATTGCCACCAAATAGCTTTTCTCGAGCTCAAGCCAAGCAGCTTTCGGAATAAATAAAATTAGCTAAAACAAAAAGCAAAGAGCAAACGCGGAAGAATTAAATCGTTCCCAATTTAATTCTGCCGACGTTAATATTCGCATATATGAATATTAAGAATTTGCTATTACGAAATAGTGGAATTGTGACATACCGGTCCACTTTAGTTTCGTCGACGGCTACGCCGACCAAGCTAAAGTGGAAATAAGAAAATGTTTGAAAGTAGAGTTCTGTTTGTGAGACCATAGCGCGCAGACCGGCGCTGCATTGAAATAAATAAAAAGGGGCGTTAGAAGAGGAACAAGTCTTTTCATTGGGAGGACACGCATTCTTTTCAGAAGGACACTACAACAATTTGGCGCAGCCGGTTCTTTGGGAGGATCATCATTTTCAGGAGGTATCCACAATACTTGTGAGAAGCAAAACAACATTCGCGAATACTTTTGTATGGGTCGACACAAATGCATCGATTGTTTTTATTTATGTCAAACATATACACGAATCCCTAACCATTTAGTACGTGATAATGCTAACATGGTTATTATATTCAAACAAGATGAAATAAATTTTAAACACATATACAATGATCATGTGGGAACAGACATGAATTTTGGAAAGTTTTAAATATATGTAGAGAATGTTGGAAAGAAATATATGGATTTATGGTAATCAGCAAAGATGATCCGATTGATAAAGAACGTTATAGAAAAGGCTTTGATATTTACATCCAACTATAAATAAAAGCATTCTCGATACTTTCATACTAGTATGCAAACAGTCTTTGAACTGATCTGATAGCTTATATACCTGACCTGATAGTTGATATACCTGATCTGATCTAATCTGCTGATACACATGATCTGATCTGATAGCTGATATACCGGATCCGATAGCTGATACACCTGATCTGATAGCTGATATACCGGATCCGATAGCTGATACAACTGATCTGATCTGATAGCTGATATAACCGATTATAAGAATGAATGAAAAAATATTAAAACACCTAATAAAAACCAGACGTATTTTGAAGCAAAAATTTCGGAACTTAAAACTAACTAAAGCAGATGTAGAAAATCAAATAGAAGAGTCACTTAAAACGAAACCTCTAAAGGAATTGGTTCGAAACACTGCAACAACAACAAATTCAGTCTAACGGAATGCAGAGAACCAAGCGAGGGTCTTATTTATGCTCTTCGCAGTAATTCTCAGCATTTCGTTTGTTTTTACTCCTCCTCCTTCTTCCTGGTCCCGTTAGGTGTGCTGACGGCTGTGAGTGCACCGTGGGCTGAAGCACGGCAAGATAAAGGCATAACACTTGTCTTATCGTGTTTTGCTTTGCTTGCGACGTACACGTGGCCGCTTGTACGGCTGATGTTACACTTCCTTACAGTGGGTGGCGATGACGGAATTCCGCATGGATTCCGCTAATGTACGTGGCTTGAGGGCCAATTTTTTCGCGGTCCATGCGCACATTTGTACCCACCAACCGCATGTAATGGCACTAAGTGAGACCCAGGTGTCTGAGGGTGCAGATACACTGGATTTACACATGCCTGGGTACCACTTACTGCTATTGTTTTCATCACACAGAGGCCTCGCCTTATATATTCGCAGTGATGTTGCGTACCAGTGTCAGCAACACCTTTGCACGACGGATGCCGAATTTAACTCCATGTGGGTTAAGTTCAAAATCCAGTCGCACATCCTGCACTTCTGCTTCATTTATAGAAGCCCGGGTCTAGAGAGGCTGCCAACTTTTGATAAACTGGACAGTCTCTCTGATTCGATTTCTAAAATTCTGGAATCGTATCCGAACAGTGAAATTGTTGTTGCTGGTGATTCATAATTCCAATTGACTACGTCATTCGAGTCACACAACACCTGAGGGTTTGTACTATATGTTGAGTTATTTGCGTAGTCTAATAATTTGACTCAATTAGTGAAGGAACCAACGCACTTTCCCTGCGTTGATGGGCAAAACCAAAATATTCTGGATCTTTTTCTAACTTCACATCACAGCAAGTATGATGTGAATGTTCTTGCACCTCTTGGTAATTCGGACCACGCTACAATTTCTGCTACCTTCTCATATTCTAGTCTTCAATCCGCTCACCAGCCAGCTCCGAAGAGGACAGTGTGGCTTTATGAGAAGGCTAATTGGGATGCGCTGAACTCCTTTTTCAGCCGTTTCAATTGGCAATTGTGTTTCAGGGATAGAAACATAAATGTTGCAGCAAAATTGGTAGAAAATATAATTTTATTTGGTATGAGGTCTTTCATACCCAATAAAAGAATTTCCATTAAAACAAAAGACCATTCCTGGTTTAATGCGACTTGCAGACAAGCAGTCAGGTCTAAAGAGGAAGCATTTAGGAATTGGCGTTTAAACAAAACTGCTGATACTAAATTGCTGCGCAATCAGGCCAGAAATAGGTGCAATGCCACTCTAAAGCGCGAAAAAGTTCTCTACGAACTTAGACGCAGAGTTCTTGATTACCATAGGGGTAGTAAGATCTTTTGGTCGTTCGTGGGGAGGGTGAAGAATCCGACGCGATCGTCTATTCCAACTCTCCTCAAGGATGATCAGATCTTCACTCACTCGGTTGATAAGGCAAACTTATTAGCCAAAATGTTTGCTCTAAAAACTGCAAAAAACTGCTCTTTTCTGAGAGTAGCCAACCACTACCCGTGATGGATGGGGTGTCTCATATTATGACTGAGATGTACTTTCGAACGCGGTCTGTTAAAAAAGTGCTTGTAAACCTCAACGTCAATAAATCCTCGGGGGACCGGATGGCATTTCAGCCCACGTGTTGAGAAAGTGCGCCTCAACACTGGCTCGCCCATTGCGCAATCTCTTTAATTTATCGTTTACTTCAGGAGTTTTTCCTACTTCCTGGAAGATTGCCAATGTGCAGCCAGTTCCCAAAAAAGGTGAGGTTACGAATCCTGCCAATTACCGGCCCATAGCAATCTGTTCAATGCTCTCCAAAGTTATGGAGAGCATTATAAATTTTAACTTGATGAGGTATCTCGAGAGCAACCAATTGGTCAGTGATCGCCAGTACGGCTTCCGTGCTCACCGCTCCACAGGCGATTTGATGGCGTTCCTCACTGAGCGGTGGAACAGCTGTGTTCACCAATTCGGTGAGAGTATGGTTGTTGCTTTGGATATATCCAAGGCTTTTGACCGAGAGTGGCATAAAGCACTCGTGTCTATGCTGGCTGATTATGGTGTTGGTAATACATTCACTCGATGGATATCGAGTTTCCTCAGCGGCCGTTCTATTCGGGTTGTGATAGACGGCTCTGACTCCGAAGAGCACTCCATCAATGCTGGAGTTCCGCAGGGTTCGGTCCTGTCTCCGACACTTTTTCTTATTTTCATCAATGACCTTCTGTCATTGACATCAAATCCCGTCTACTCGTTTGCTGATGACAGCAGCATTTGTCATTCATATTCATTCTCCAGGCGTCCTTCTATTCTGGAGATCATTGAAAAACGCAGAATTATGAATGACACACTCCAATTTGACCTCAATAAAATCCAAAAGTGGGATGGGTGTTAATGAGTCGGAGGCTCTTGATGTTCTGGGCATGTCAATCCAATGCGGTCTTCGTTGGAACGACCACATTTTTGACGTGTTGAAAGGAGCAGCCAAGTGCTTAGGCTTTCTTAAGCGGTGTAAGAAATACTTCACTCCAACCGACCTTCGTTGTATCTACACCACCTATATCCATCCGAAAATGGAGTACAATTCGCATAATTGGTTGGGAGCTTCGAAAACATATCTTCAGCTTCTGGACCGTATTCAAGGTCGTGCGATAAAACTTATAGGGGACAGTGGGGTACCCAGCTCTATTGAAACCTTGGAGCGTCGTCGTGATGTAGGGTGTGTATCATTATTTTACCGTTACGTTCATGGTAAATGTTCATCTGAAGTAGCCACCCTGATTCCTCCGGTTCAGGTATTTAGCAGAACTACTCGGCTTTTCAGAGGGGTGCACCCCTTTTATGTCACAATTCCGTTCCAAAAAACCACGCATTACCGTGGGAATTCGTTTTTCGGTCGCGTCATTAGATTGTGGAATAGTCTCCCTGCGAATGTCTTCCCGCCCAATTACAGCGTCGAAACCTTTAAGCGAAGTGTGAACCGTCACTTCTCCCTTTTTCCCCCTTTCCACTAACCTGTCATCCCTTCGGAACCAACAAATGCTGGGCATGGATAGGGGGCATCCCCTGAGCTTGATTTCATCTGCCATAAAAAAAAATCCTAATAAGAATGACAATAACAACAAGTACCCCACACAAAGCAAAGAAAGAGATTGATTTTGCAGACGAAACTCTTACCAAGAGTAATGAAGACGGTACCTTTTTCTCTCAAATGGATGATACAGATGATGCAAACAAATCAACAAAATTCTATCAACAAATTCTGTCACAATTAGAGGAACAAAATTAGCTGGACACCGCATATGGACCGAACAGAGGATCGAATGGTTAATGGAGGTTCGAAAATAGCGCTTTGGAAATTCATGGTGATAAAGTATTCATCTCAGACAAACTTTTTGGAACCTCACCCCCTACTTCTTTCAACCTTACAACCGGTCTCTTTGAATTATTGTTTTACAAGACACCATCAAAGTATGACGAAGCAGATCTACAAATTTACAAAATAATTTTAATCAATACACAAACGTAACTATAGTGAAAATGAACAAATTAAGGGAACCAAGGCTTTCAAGTACACCAACATCATAAAAGGATTAATCAGTGATAAATCTTTGTTGTCTACACCACTTCAACGTAGAAAAGGAACCGGATTGATGAAAGGAAATCCCCAAAAGCCTAATTATATTTTTTGGAGACCATACAAATGAAATTCCTGTCGGTTCATATGAGCTGGATGATATTGCTGAGTACACTCAAAGTAGATATTTAAGTATAGAATCACATGAAAAGCTGCACGATAAATTGGAACGTCGAAGCTTTCAAAAGAGGTGTAAATCGACACTACTCCCAATTTTCCCCTTCCCACTAACCTTTTCCCTTCTAAACCAACGAATGCTTTCCATGGATAGGGGGCATCCCCTGAGTTTGGTTCTATCTGCCATAAAAAAAAAAAAAAGAAAGAAAATTTTTCGTCAAGTGGTTAGGATTTTCGAATGAACATATATTAATTCTTGGATCGATAGTAATGAAACTTTGTAAAATATATGTAAATAAATTTTCTGGTATAAAAACAGTGTTGTGTGTGTGTTTTCATTTCATTAGTTAATCAACATTCAAGATGTCAATAACTCTTACTTTAAGTGGAAACAAATCCATTTTGTCAGCTGATTACTTTCCACCTTTAGATTTAGACATACTATAAGTACGTGTGTGGTCTGGTCGACTTTCATAGTTAAAACACCATACCAAACGTCGACTATGAAAATAATTTATTTCATATTGGAGACCATACAAATGAAATTCCTGTCGGTTCATATGAGCTTGATGATATTGCTGAGTACACTCAAAGTAGATATTTAAGTATAGAATCACATGAAAAACTGCACGATAAATTGGAAATAGCAGCCAACCCTAATACACTGCAAGCTATCGTAGGATCCAGTAAACATGACATTTTCTTTAATAAAGATCGAAGCATTGGTCCGCTCTTAGGATTCAGTAAAAGAATATTGGAGGCAGGAAAACTACATAGATCGGACTTGCCTGTGAATATAACAAAGATCAATGCAATACACATTGAGTGTGACATAGTTACCGGTTCATATATTAATAATGCACCGACGCATACAATACATATGTTTGCACTGAATGTCAGTCCTGGGTATAAAATAGATGAGATTCCGAAAAATTTTATCTATTTACCATTAAACACCAGACAGATAAGTTCGATTACAGTAAAAATTGTTGATCAAAGCGGTAACCTAATTAATTTTTGTGAAGAAACTATAACTATAACCCTCAGACTACATTTAAAACCACAAGAATAATGATTATCTATAATAACCTTTATGTGGCTGAGGAGGTACCCGGGTACCTTGTAAATTTTTAGAGCAACATAACTTTAGTTCTGTTAAACATAGTGATATGAAATTTTGTGACATCTCTAAACACATAAAGCATATTATAATATAATATTTGTGTCTTTTTCTTTCAAAGTTTTCTTTACGTAATCCGTTAATATATTTTCGACACCCTATCACGGCTGACAAGGTACGCGGGTTCCTAAAAACTAGTTAATATATTTTTCGAAATTTTTTTTTCCAAAAAAAACTGCAAGGATGCCAACATATAAAGCTTATAATTTATTGAATTATTGATAATTTACATTTATATTATTGACCGCATGTGTTGCAAATAGGGTTGGTAATGGAGTGCTCATCACACACGGGCATCGAGCATATACCACAGGATTTTCTGGTTTTGCGTTGCTTATATTTCAAGGACCGGCAAATATTACAACTGCCTACGACAGGTTTTCGGCCAGCCACTCGGGGAAGCCAGCTATGGTGCGGTGTGGTTTTCGATATGGTGCGTCCTAGAACAAGCTCCATGCAGTTGCGTATTTGTCGATTTCCAATGACTGTTGCATTAGTAGAGCGTATTTCAATATTTGGTTTGCATAAATCTATCGCGAGGTCCTTGAGAAACTTGCGTCGCCAATCTGTGCCTTTGAATTGTGGATTATTTTCCATAAAAATAATGTATGCCGCAAAAGCAGCGATATCAATTATATTGTAGAACATTGCTAGCGGCCAGCGATTAGTTTTGCATTTAACTGTTCGCAATTCACCTAGCATTTTATCCATTGTATCAACGCCTTTTTGTTTTCTTATAATACGAAATTATTTCTGGTTTTGCAGTTGTTGTGTCTTCTACAGTAGACTTCACAGTAGATCGATTATGCATCGATGATAACAGTATTACTGATTTGTTCTTTCAGTGAAAGCAAAATTAGTGGATCATATGGGCCTATATTTTGAAGCTTGCATGGTGGAAGGCAAACATTTTTTGTTTTTCCGTACCGTCCCAACCAAAGTCATGTTCCATGAATTTCAAGTTTTAGCTAGTGCCAAACTTGTAAAAAAATTTTCGGTGGTAATATTTCGTCCTGAATCCTTATAAAATGAGACTAAATCTAGTCTAAAATCTAAATCATCAAGACAAACTTCCTCCTCAGAACCTGCTTCAGAATCTTGTTCATCTTCGTGGATCGCCAGGTCACATTCAGCGTCAGATTCTTCATCTTCTGCAAATTCTGAAATATAATTTTCATCATCAGAAGCCATGTAGGCTTCTTCTTCGGAGTCCGAAAGTTCCATAAAGGCTCTAACTTCAGCTGAACACAACCTATAAAAGACAAAACCGTGAAATTTAGGAAGAAAACAACTGCTGCAGTACCTGAATCTTTTTGGTTTTTTTCCAAATGACATGAATCACTTTCATTATTATTATCCATATTAACGAAAACGCTATATATCCACAACTTTTAATTTTTTAAAAATGCACAGCACACTAAAGAATAATAATCACAATTGAAAGAGCTGCCGGGAACTTAAATAACCGTAAAGTTCTGAGCAACGATGTACGGAAAGTACACTTAACACTACGTTAATAAGTTATAAGTTACTGAATTTCAATTACCAAATGATAAATCTAACAAATAAATTATAAAAGTTGATAATTTGTTAATATTTATGAATATTTCAGAATATTTTCATTCAAGGTACCCGGGTACCTTATCAGCCATAATATGTTATTTTTTTCTTCAGTCACATAAAGGATAAAAGCGTTTACATTCACTTCTACCCTTCATTCACTTCTACCCTACCACTTGGACTAACAAGGTCGCAGAAGCCACAGACAACACTTGACACTATACAACGTAAACAGCTGACGTTTGTATATAAGGAGTTTTTAAAATCTTTGGGTTTCAAACTAAAGAAAAACTAAATTAAAATGAGTCAAATACTTGATGTTGTACAAAAACCACTGTATGATGATAGTATCATTAAAAAAAGGTACCATAGCTACCATTTTTAATACACTGTTGGAGATTTCTGGTGTGTTATGTACTGAGACTTGTCGTTTAAATCAGTAAATAATTTTTCCTGAACACCTATTGAAGTCTTTTTTGTTTCTGCACAAAACGGCAAATCGTTATGAGTGTCGTGAAGACCTTCAGGATATAGTAAATCAACTTCTAGAATATATCCAACTGATGAATCCGCTGGAATTGAAAGAATTGTGGTCATGTTGAAATTATCAACTTCATCAATCCATTCGAATTCACCAGTTGGAAGATACTCAGACATTGCCCACCCATATTAATTGTTGGCGTCCAAATATATGAGGTATTCTGATGGCTTTTGGTTATCAAAATCCTCCATGCATTTGTTGTTCGCCTTTGAATGTCGTTTTGTACATTGAACAATCCCGCCCCGTATACCTTTTTGAATGAAAATATACATATCTATTTCAGTCAAAAGATCCAGTTCTATTCCACTACTTTTCAGCATTGCATCCCAAGACAATCCGAGCGTAGTGTAATACTGGCAGGGATCAAGTTTATAAATACCCTTACAGATTTTTCTAAAATTTTTAAAAACATCTGTTAAAATGTTTAGGTATAGCAGCATGTAATCATTAATAGTTTGGCAATGAAAAGTATTCCAAATCTTGAGAGCATGCTCATAATCATTCTACGAACATTCCCTGTTGGTTAGATGACTGAAAAAAATTGTCTCTAGAAGGAAGACATGTTTCATTCCACCGAGCAAAGGAATCGATGTATTCATAGGGGAATACACCTTTTCGCGTCAACAAATTAAATTCATCGTCGTTTGAAAACATTTGACGAACTGTATAAAAATCACTTGCTGATAAATTTTGACACAATTCGTCCAAGCTTTATGCAATGAAACGGTAAGAATCTAAGAATCTAAGTTCCATGACATTTGATACATTAACCAGAATTTTTTTTTGATAATGAAACATATAATTCCTTGTTTAATGGAACGACGTTAATGTCACCTTCAATTGAACTTAATTCTTTAATGAACAAGTGACAATCATACCCCGAAAAGTCGTGAAATAGAACTGGAATAAAATCTGGTACTTTAAAATTAAGGTTGCAACTATTGTGAGCCGTTCCCCTATATTCACCAGTTAAATGACAGTGTTCTGCCACTCTATCACTGCCCAAATCCTGATTACAAATATGACAAAGAGGATTTTCATTTTGCAACCTTAATTGCAAAGGTGTTAAGAAGTTCATAGGTTCCTTTTTTAAAATATAATTTTTAAATAAATCTAAACTATCCTTCACTTCTTCGGAGCATCCTCCCCCGAATAAATTACAAATTTACTTAAACTATTATTAAAATTACAGTTTATATAATAACTAAAAGCTATTGGTACATGCATCTTTTTGTTATTTCTATTATTTACACTACTATCTACATTTGTTAATATGCATTCAAAGTTTGCATATATAACAAATGGTACATCTAACTTACGGTCTAAGTGAATAAAACTAAGTGATGCCTCCTCCTCCTTAGGCATCACTGTCATCACCTTCTGGCAGACCTCTTTATGGCGTTGTAATGTACTCGCATTGTGCGAGTACTGCAGGCAGCTGATACATAAATACACCCTGTGTTGGTGGTTGGTCTGTTGACTTTTTATTAATCTGTAAAGAAAAGACTGGCGTGAAGTTACAACCCGGCGAAAAACCAGAAATTTCTGTTAAACTTTATCTGTCAATGAACAGAGCTTTAACAGAGGCGAAAACGGTAATAACATCTATTGAACAGAACCAAAAATGTTAAAACCCATCTTTAATAGAGGTGAAATGTTATAAACCTACCTTTAACAGAGGCAAAAATTTTAAATACCAAGCCTAACAGAGTTAATTTAAAGTAACGGAAATTCAGTGGAGGATCAACTCAAACTTAAATTAGCGTACGAAGTACGGGAATGTTTTACTATTTCTATATTGGTTATTTTTTTATTATTCCTATATTTACTAGTATTTTTAGATTCTTTAATGTTTATAAAGTTTCAATTTCATTCAAAAAGTGAAGAAATATTAGGGTAATGATCAGTAAAATCCAATTTAATAATTATTACGGATAAGAAAACAGAGCTTCGAAGACGACAACAAAAAAGGCAATGCTGAAATTTCTGCGCTTTTTCCCAGCTGCGTTTTTATCGACACAATTCAAGTAACTTAGTACGCAAGTAAAAACTCACACGCGTTTTTCTTCAAAACAAGAAAAAACCATTTCACCAAATATATACGGGGTGTAGTCCCAAGTCCCCTCTACAAGACCACATACCCCGTTTTTCCGTAGTTGTATTTTTTTCAAAGTTATTCTATCAGAAGCCTGACTTCAGTACGAAAGTCGTAACTCTAACGAGATTTTCTTCAAAATACGAAAACACCATTTCACCAAATTTATACAGGGTGTAGTCCCAAGTCCCCTCTATAAGACCACATACCCCGTTTTTCCGTAGTTGTATTTTTTTCAAAGTTATTTTATCAGAAGCCTGACTTCAGTACGAAAGTCGTAACTGTAACGAGATAGAAGCCGAAGTTCAGTACGAAAGTCAGAATTTTCTTCAAAGCAACAAAGTATCCAATAGAGGACCGGTGTGAAGTTAGAACCAAATTTGCAGAACCCGGCGAAAAACGGTTTAACAGAGCTGCTGTTAATTAGCATACTGCGGTGTATTACCTTTTTACATTTGAATTTGCCGCGATTAGGTTCGTGTCAGAAAGAATAAGGTTCGTGTCTTATCTAATTTATGGCCTCTTTTTCTAAAAAAAAACAAAATATTGAGGTGGATTTTATTTTTATATTAGAATTTGCCGCGATAAGAGGTTCGTGTCAAAAAGAATACGGTTCGTGTCCTCTACATAAAAAAAAACATCTTTTTACAACAATTTCATTGCACTGTTTTAGGCATTGTTTTAGGCAACTATGTTAGCCACAAAATTATGGAAATTTTCAACCTTAAATGACAGAATAAAATTTTTAAGAATATCTCCTTCAGCTCTTGTCATATGTTTCTTTTTACCAAATGAGGCACTGTAAATTTTACGGAATCTGTAATTTATACAGAAAAGTACTATAAGGTATTCAGGTTCCACAACCCAGGACAGCATGAAGCCCGATCAAAGTCTTCCCGTTGATCTGCCTAAACGGAAAAGCTGTCATATGTAATGGAAACTTTCAGAGTTTATAATTGCTGTTAAAAAAAATTCTCCTAAGATAGATTTTTAATTCTTTGTTAGAATTTTTTCCTACGCCATTAGTTACCATTTTGCTTAAGTTTAAGTTTAAGTTTTTGTTTACGTTTAGTTTTTGTTTAAGTTTAAGTGGCATGTTTTAGAAGTGGAGGAAAATCGCTTATAGTGATGGAAGCTTTAACATTTTATTAATTAATTTCAAGAATTCTGTGATAATATTATTTATAATGAGAAAAATATAATTTTTGAGGGAATTTGGCCTTGTAGCTTTGTTACACGGTACTTATGTCACAGAATAATATTCATTTCACGAGGCATTTCATCTCAAGTTGAAGCTCGACGCAAAATACCGCTTAATCAAATGTGGTCTCTGGTCTCAAAGATATCGGGACTAGAACCTCTTTTTCACTTTAAATCTCTATCTTTTTCGTATCATTTCTTCATATATCGAAGATAAAAAATAAAAATAAAAGCAGAAAGATATAAGACTATATATTTTTGCATTAAGCTACAATACTTCATTCAACCAATTGGTTTTCCATCACGCTGCACTATACTGATAAATGAAATGTTAGAAAATTTTTATAATTGCACGGAAAAACGTAAATTTTTTTACATTTTGTACGAACATTTTAAACATTTTTCACAGTTCTGTGATCAGTTTTGACACCTTGAAATATATTTTTCACAAGTCGGAACAATTATTCTAGAGGAATTTACGGCGATAAGACAAAAATTTAATTTGTAAAATAAGTAAGGAAGACCAAGGAAGTAGGCTTTAAGCATGGTTGCAAGTTACATGGAGAACTCATTTGATTGTGGTTATTTTGAAATAGACAAATGGGATCTTTTTTTTTTTTTTTATGACAGATGAAACCAAGCTCAGGGGATGCCCCCTATCCATGCACAGCATTTGTTGGTTCCGAAGGGATGACAGGTTAGTGGGAAGGGGGAAAGAGGGAGTAGTGACGGTTTACACTTCGCTTGAATGTTTCGACGCTGTAAGTGGGCGGGAAGACATTCGCAGGGAGATTATTCCACAATCTAACGACGCGACCGAAAAACGAACTCTCACGGTAATGCGTGGTTCGTTGGAACGGAATCGCGACAGAAAAGGGGTGCACCGCTCTGGAAAGCCGAGTAGTTCTGCTAAATACCTGAATCGGAGGAATCAGGCTGGCTACTTCAGAAGAACATTTACCGTGAAAGTAGCGGTAAAATAGTGATACACACCCCACATCACGACGACGCTCCAAGGTTTTAATAGAGCTGGATACCCTACTGTCCCCTATAAGTTTTAACGCACATTGGACACGGTCGAGAAGCTGAAGATATGCCCGCGAAGCTCCCGACCATATATGCGAATTGTACTCCATTTTCGGACGGATATAAGTGGTGTAGATACAACGAAGATCGGTTGGAGTGAAACCGGTGTGAAGTCAGCATCCTGCGAATTGGCTGTTAACAGATTGAACAGCGTTCTGTTAATAACAGCGACGAATATGTTAACGGCAGAGATTTAAAAGAGGCGAAAATGTTAAAAGCAGAGGCTTAACAGAAATATTGAACAGAATTTCTTATTTAACAGAAACTCAACAGAGATAGGCAAAGGATTTTATCCAATTGTACAACCCAATCACTATAAATATATAAAATTTTTCCATTTCTTCGTTATTTTGAAGTCCATTTCTTAGTATAAATATATCAATTGACTAAATAAAATATATATTTATTTAAAATAGATTACAATAAATTTGAAAAGAAATAAATAAAAAATTAAACAAAAAAATATTATCTAATTACTAAAAAATGTTGTCTCCTTTGAGGTCAAAGTGTTTCTGCGTCTTCCAAGAAATGTAACAGGAGTAACATTATAACTCCCACAAAAACCTCAAATATAATTGATGCGTGATGGCACCTATACTATCTTATTCGAGACACTCTTGCGAACAATTCAAGACCACTTTTGTCAATTTCCTATCGCTGAGATTCTCACAATCTGCGCCGGATGCTGAGTCTACTCTGTTAACAGTAGTCACATTATAACTCCCACAAAAACCTCAAATATAATTGATGCGTGATAGCACCTACACTATCTTATTCGAGACACTCTTGCGAACAATGCAAGATCACTTTTGTCAATTTCCTATCGCTGAGATTCTCACAATCTGCGCAGGATGCTGAGTCTACTCTGTTAACAGTAGTCACATTATAACTCCCACAAAAACCTCAAATATAATTGATGCGTGATGGCACCTACACTATCTTATTCGAGACACTCTTGCGAACAATTCAAGACCACTTTTGTCAATTTCCTATCCCTGAGATTCTCACAATCTGCGCAGGATGCTGAGTCTACTCTGTTAACAGTAGTCACATTATAACTCCCACAAAAACCTCAAATATAATTGATGCGTGATGGCACCTACACTATCTTATTCGAGACACTCTTGCGAACAATTCAAGACCACTTTTGTCAATTTCCTATCGCTGAGATTCTCACAATCTGCGCAGGATGCTGAGTCTACTCTGTTAACAGTAGTCACATTATAACTCCCACAAAAACCTCAAATATAATTGATGCGTGATGGCACCTATACTATCTTATTCGAGACACTCTTGCGAACAATTCAAGACCACTTTTGTCAATTTCCTATTGCTGAGATTCTCACAATCTGCGCAGGATGCTGAGTCTACTCTGTTAACAGTAGTCACATTATAACTCCCACAAAAACCTCAAATATAATTGATGCGTGATGGCACCTACACTATCTTATTCGAGACACTCTTGCGAACAATTCAAGACCACTTTTGTCAATTTCCTATCGTTTCGTTCGATTCGTTCAAGTTCTGAAATTGTACTTGGCGTGTAAAAAATTCAAAAGAATATAAAGTTTTAGAATTTGGACCAAAGAAATATACTCAGTGCAGGAACGAGATAATCATGATTTCTTTTTCAAGATATGAGATGACATATGCATATGAGATGGCATGGCTACTCTAATTGAAACCTAATTGTTAGTGAAATCAGGCTGAAGTGTGTAAATTACACAAACAAAATGTGTAATTTAATTTTAATTTCGACAACTTGAGAAAAATTTTTGACAACTTGAAAAATTTGCTTGCAAAATTAAAAGCAATTTTTGAGAGAGAATTGTTTTTTGAGAGGGGATCTTGTTCTTCTTCACCGCACTAGCCCAGAAACATAATTTGTAAAATACTTAAAGAGGACAAGGAGATAGGCTTTAAACAACTTTTTTTTTATGGCAGATGAAACCAAGTTCAGGGGATGCCCCCTATCCATGCAAAGTTTTTTTGGTTCCGAAGGGTTGACAGGTTAGTGGGAAGGGGGAAAGAAGGAGTAGTGACGGTTTACACTTCGCATAAAGGTTTCGACGCTGTAACTTATGCTTCCAGAAATGCACATGAAATCTTTTCCAAGTCATGTAGCTCCATTATATCAAATATTTTGCAAAGGAAACGAAGGCATTTGCGATAATATTTGCTCGATTCGCAAATATAGTCAGCTGTTTTTACTTACCACACGTACTTTTGGTCGTAAGAGATGCCAATAAACTTTACTTTTGATTGTGGTGTAATTTCCACACCACCTTTTTTTAGCTTCGAATAATTTTTAAAATAGCTAAAAAGTAACTTAAAAATCATTGTCTTACAGTTGTTTAAAAGAATTTGTTTTTCTTTTACAAGTTGCGAAAACAAGCAAGTTTACATTACGCTTTAATATTTCCAGTTAAGAAATCTTCAAAACCGCGAAGGCTCTTAAATGTAATGAAGTTTTTCTATTAATGCTTACTTAAAAATCCATACAGGTAATATTTAATAATTGTGTCTCGTTGGTATCCCTGTCATGAACTCACCCTATAATTTTGTAACGGTGCGGTAACAAGCCGAAATGGTTTACTTTTCTAGCTAACTTCCTTTGCAATAGCCAGTTTTACCTTGTAACAAGGAGACAATTTCACCATAAAACTCACATACCCTGTACATGAGACGCGCGAAAGGACATGTTTTTAGCTCGCTCACGAAATGAGAGGAGTTTCCAATCTTGTTTTTTTTTGTTTTTGTTTTATAACAGATTTTTACAGTAGCTCTCTTAAGAGAGGCTGCTCTTTTTCGTATGCATTTAGCACGAGCTACTGTTTGTTGGATCGACAGAGGGAGGGGAAGGAAAGGGAATTATTTTTTATACCAATCGACTCCGGCAAGTGTTGCTATACAAGGCTTTAGAAAAACTTTTCCCTTTTATATTGCATACACTGCCGGAGTCAAAGTTTAATTCGTTCTTATAAAAAATAATTGCGCTAGGCGAGGCCTTAAGTACGCTAAGAAAGATTTAAACAACACAAATTTTTAGAAGTTAACAACCATGCGCAACAGGCATGACTCGAACCCACATCCCCGAAACCCGCTGACGAGTGTGCTACGCACTACGCCATCAAGCCACGGAGACACCTAGTTGTTGTCTTTGATTGAAACATTCAGTTTTCTCGTTATTGAAAAACAGAGACATAGCATGGCTCAAACAGGTGGTGCTCTATATAGTTTGGCAATAGCTTTACAAATGTTTCTTGCTGTTGCGTCAATACATTTTGGTAGAGAAACAAGGAGAAACAGTTGTAAAAGCGAAGTTGTAAAAAGTTCATGTCTAGGGTAAAAACATACCCAATTAAATTATAGACGCATCCGGCATTGAAATATATAAGAACTTACGATCCGGTTGTGGTACGTGCTTTCTCGTAGCATTAAAAACGCAGACAATTCGTCGCAAAATAATAAGAACAGAGAATTAACAGAGCTCTGTTAGTTGAATTCGCAGGATGCTG
Source organism: Sicus ferrugineus (assembly GCA_922984085.1). NCBI lineage: Eukaryota > Metazoa > Arthropoda > Insecta > Diptera > Conopidae > Sicus > Sicus ferrugineus. Next base: position 25,883,800 of record OV277348.1, on the reverse strand, counting down.
AGATTTGAATTCGCAGGATGCTGACTTCACACCGGTTGGAGTGAAGTACTTCTTACACCGCTTAAGAAAGCCTAAGCACTTGGCTGCTTCTTTCGACACGTCAAAGATGTGATCGTTCCAGCGAAGATTGCATTGGATTGACATGCCCAGAACATCAAGAGCCTCTGACTCATTAATATCCACACCACCCATATTTAAAGGTGGAAAGTTGTCGCCCGCCAGACGCTTGTGGGTCAACAAACAGCATTGGGTCTTCCGCGCATTAAAATCGACCCGATTCGCTTGACCCCACTCCTGGATTTTGTTGAGGTCAGATTGGAGTGTGTCATTCATAATTCTGCACCTTCTATTGATCTCCAGAATAGAAGGACGCCTGGAGAATGAATATGAATGACAAATGCTGCTGTCATCAGCAAACGAGTAGACGTGGTTTGATGTCAATGACAGAAGGTCATTGATGAAAATAAGAAAAAGTGTCGGAGACAGGACCGAACCCTGCGGAACTCCAGCATTTATGGAGTGCTCTTCGGAAGCAAAGCCGTCTATCACAACCCGAATAGAACGGCCGCTGAGGAAACTCGATATCCATCGAGTGAAAGTATCACCGACACCATAAGCAGCCAGTTTAGACACAAGTGCTTTATGCCACACCCGGTCAAATGCCTTGGAGATATCCAGAGCAACAACCTTGCTCTCACCGAACCGGTGAATGCAACTGCTCCACCGTTCAGTGAGAAACGCCATCAGGTCGCCGGTGGAACGGTGAGCACGGAAGCCGTACTGGCGATCGCTGATCAACTCGTTGCTCTCTAGATACCTCATCAATTTAAAATTTACAATGCTCTCCATGACTTTAGAGAGCACTGAGCAGATTGCTATGGGCCGGTAATTTGCAGGATTCGTAGCCTTACCTTTTTTGGGAACTGGCTGCACATTGGCAAGCTTCCAGGAAGCGGGAAAGACTCCTGAAGTAAAAGATAAATTAAAGAGATTGCGCAATGGGCGAGCCAGTGTTGAGGCGCACTTTCTCAACACGTGGGCTGAAATGCCATCCGGTCCCGAGGACTTATTGACATTTAGGTCTGCAAGCACTCTTTTAACAGCTCGCGTTCGAAAATGCATCTGAGGCATAGCATGAGATACATCATCGACCACGGGCAGTGGTTGACTACTCTCAGGAAGAGAGCAGTTTTCAGCAAACATTTTGGCTAATAAGTTTGCCTTATCAACCGAGTGAGTGAAGATCTGATCGTCCTTGAGGAGAGTTGGAATAGACGATCTCGTCTGATTTTTCACCCTCCCCACGAACGACCAAAAGTTCTTGCTACCCTTATGGTATTCAAGAACTCTGCGTCTAAGGCGCTGTTCGTAGAGAACTTTTTCGCGCTTTAGAGTGGCATTGCACCTATTTCTGGCCTGATTGCGCAGCAGTTTAGTATCAGCAGTTTTATTTAAACGCCAATTCCTAAATGCTTCCTCTTTAGACCTGACTGCTTGTCTGCAAGTCGCATTAAACCAGGAATGGTCTTTTGGTTTAATGGAAATTCTTTTATTGGGTATGAAAGACCTCATACCAAATAAAATTATATTTTCTACTAATTTTGCTGCAGCATTTATGTTTCTATCTCTGAAACACAATTGCCAATTGAAACGGCTGAAAAAGCAGTTCAGCGCATCCCAATTAGCCTTCTCATAAAGCCACACTTTCCGCTTCGGAGCTGTCTGGTGAGCGGATTGAAGACTAGAATATGGGAAGGTAGCAGAAATTATAGCGTGGTCCGAATTACCAAGAGGTGCAAGAACATTCACATCATACTTGCTGTGATGTGAAGTTAGAAAGAGGTCTAGAATATTTTGGTTTTGCCCATCAACGCAGGGAAAGTGCGTTGGTTCCTTCACTAATTGAGTCAAATTATTAGACTACGCAAATAACTCAACATATAGTACAAACCCTCAGGTGTTGTGTGACTCGAATGACGTAGCCAATTGGAATTATGAACATTGAAATCACCAGCAACAACAATTTCACTGTTCGGATACGATTCCAGAATTTTAGAAATCGAATCAGAGAGACTGTCCAATTTATCGAAAGTTGGCAGCCTCCCCAGACCCGGGCTTCTATAAATGAAGCAGAAGTGCAGGATGTGCGACTGGATTTTGAATTTAACCCACATGGTGCTAAATTCGGCATCCGACGTGCAAAGGTGTTGCTGACACTGGTACGCAACATCACTGCGAATGTATAAGGCGAGGCCTCTGTGTGGTAAAAACAATGGCAGTAAATGGTACCCCGGCATGTGAAAGTCCAGTGGATCTGCATCCTCAGACACCTGGGTCTCACCTAGTACCATTATATGCGGTTGGTTAGTACAAATATGCGTATAGACCGCGAAGAAATTCGCCCTCAAGCCACGTACATTAGTGGAGTCTATGCGGATTTTGTCATCGCCGCCCACTGTAGCGAAGTGTAAGGTCAGCCGTACAAGCAGCCACGCGTACGTCGCAAGCAAAGCAAAACGCGACAAGACAAGTGTTATGCCTTTATCTTGCCGCGCTTCAGCCCACAATCAACAACACGGAAATGTGTAAGGATAACAGTACTAAGTTTACAATTTCAATTAATAAGGAAGATTACTTTAAAATTATAAATGAAGAAACATTGAAGTTACAAAAGGATTATTTACACTTTTTGAAGCCGAGAGTGGAGCAATTTATGACATGTGTATTGTCGGGTAAAGGGCAAACTAACCAAGTTAAATGCTTATATAAAATAAGATTCAGTTTCAGGTAAGAGCTACATTACCGGCGAGGAAAGGATCGCGATGTTTAAAAAAAAATTGTTTAATATGTATCCTCAGGAATATAGAGAGACATGCGATAAGAACGCGAATTATGATAGTTTGCAAACAGGAAAAAATTTGCAAAATATATTATCGGATGCCACTATTCGGAAAATTCGTAGTGAAGCCTTGAAGGATTTCGATTTTGATAGCGATGACTTCAAAGATATTTTAATAATGATGGGTGAAGAAATGAAAATAGGTGATATTTTCATACAAAAAGCTACAAAAATGTAGATATACACCTATATAGTGAGAGACAAATTAATTGCATAAAGGGCGCTAAAAATTTAGAAGTCTTAGGACATTTAGATGCCACCGGTGGAATTGTCCGAAACTTAAAGGAAGCAAATAATATTATATATTAAAACGCCTTAGTCGTGAAGACGCCAAAGAAATGAACATTCGCTATATCAGAGCGAATAGCCTCACTTCACGAGCAGACCTCTATTGGATAATTTGTTGCTTTGAAGAAAATTCTGACTTTCGTACTGAACTTCGGCTTCTGATAGTATAACTTTGAACAAAATACAACTACGGAAAAACGGGGTTTGTGGTCTTGTAGAGGGGACTTGGGACTGCACCCTGTATAAATTTGGTGAAATGGTGTTTTCGTATTTTGAAGAAAATCTCGTTACAGTTACGACTTTCGTACTGAAGTCAGGCTTCTGATAGAATAACTTTGAAAAAATACAACTACGTGGTCTTGTAGAGGGGACTTGGGACTACTCCCTGTATAAATTTGGTGAAACGGTGTTTTCGTATTTTGAAGAAAATGTCGTTACAGTTACGACTTTCGTACTAAGGTCAGGCTTCTGATAGAATAACTTCGAAAAAAATACAACTACGGAAAAACGGGGTATGTGGTCTTGTAGAGGGGATATGGGACTACACCCTGTATAAATTTGGTGAAATGGTGTTTTCGTATTTTGAAGAAAATCTCGTTACAGTTACGACTTTCGTACTGAAGTCAGGCTTCTGATAAAATAACTTTGAAAAAAATACAACTACGGAAAAACGGGGTATGTGGACTAGTAGAGGGGACTTGGGACTACACCCTGTTTAATTTGGTGAAACGGTGTTTTCGTATTTTGAAGAAAATCTCGTTACAGTTACGACTTTCGTACTGAAGTCAGGCTTCTGATAGAATAACTTTGAAAAAATACAACTACGTGGTCTTGTAGAGGGGACTTGGGACTACTCCCTGTATAAATTTGGTGAAACGGTGTTTTCGTATTTTGAAGAAAATCTCGTTACAGTTACGACTTTCGTACTGAAGTCAGGCTTCTGATAGAATAACTTTGAAAAAATACAACTACGTGGTCTTGTAGAGGGGACTTGGGACTACTCCCTGTATAAATTTGGTGAAACGGTGTTTTCGTATTTTGAAGAAAATCTCGTTACAGTTACGACTTTCGTACTGAAGTGAGGCTTCTGATAGAATAACTTCGAAAAAAATACAACTACGGAAAAACGGGGTATGTGGTCTTGTAGAGGGGATATGGGACTACACCCTGTATAAATTTGGTGAAATGGTGTTTTCGTATTTTGAAGAAAATCTCGTTACAGTTACGACTTTCGTACTGAAGTCAGGCTTCTGATAGTATAACTTTGAACAAAATACAACTACGGAAAAACGGGGTATGTGGTCTTGTAGAGGGGACTTGGGACTGCACCCTGTATAAATTTGGTGAAATGGTGTTTTCGTATTTTGAAGAAAATCTCGTTACAGTTACGACTTTCGTACTGAAGTCAGGCTTCTGATAGAATAACTTTGAAAAAATACAACTACGTGGTCTTGTAGAGGGGACTTGGGACTACTCCCTGTATAAATTTGGTGAAACGGTGTTTTCGTATTTTGAAGAAAATCTCGTTACAGTTACGACTTTCGTACTGAAGTGAGGCTTCTGATAGAATAACTTCGAAAAAAATACAAGTACGGAAAAACGGGGTATGTGGTCTTGTAGAGGGGACTTGGGACTACACCCTGTATAAATTTGGTGAAATGGTGTTTTCGTATTTTGAAGAAAATCTCGTTACAGTTACGACTTTCGTACTGAAGTCAGGCTTCTGATAGAATAACTTCGAAAAAATACAACTACGGAAAAACGGGGTATGTGGTCTTGTAGAGGGGACTTGGGACTACACCCCGTATATATTTGGTGAAATGGTTTTTTCTTGTTTTGAAGAAAAACGCGTGTGAGTTTCTACTTGCGTACTAAGTCACTTGAATTGTGTCGATAAAAACGCAGCTTGGAAAAAGCGCAGAAATTTCGGCATTGCCTTTTTTGTTGTCGTCTTCGAAGCTCTGTTTTCTTATCCGTAATAATTATTAAATTGGATTTTACTGATCATTACCCTAATATTTCTTCACTTTTTGAATGAAATTGAAACTTTATAAACATTAAAGAATCTAAAAATACTAGTAAATATAGTAATAATAAAAAAATAACCAATATAGAAATAGTAAAACATTCCCGTACTTCATTTAAGTTTGAGTTGATCCTCCACAGAATTTCCGTTACTTTAAATTAACTCTGTTAGGCTTGGTATTTAAAATTTTTACCTCTGTTAAAGGTAGGTTTATAACATTTCACCTCTATTAAAGATGGGTTTTAACATTTTTGGTTCTGTTCAATAGATGTTATTACCGTTTTCGCCTCTGTTAAAGCTCTGTTCATTGACAGATAAAGTTTAACAGAAATTTCTGGTTTTTCGCCGGGTTGTAACTTCACGCCAGTCAATAGAGGTCTGCTCGTGAAGTGAGGCTATTCGCTCTGATATAGCGAATGTTAATTTCTTTGGCGTCTTCACGACTAAGGCGTTTTAATATATAATATTATTTGCTTCCTTTAAGTTTCGGACAATTCCACCGGTGGCATCTAAATGTCCTAAGACTTCTAAATTTTTAGCGCCCTTTATGCAATTAATTTGTCTCTCACTATATAGGTGTATATCTACATTTTTGTAGCTTTTTGTATGAAAATATCACCTATTTTCATTTCTTCACCCATCATTATTAAAATATCTTTGAAGTCATCGCTATCAAAATCGAAATCCTTCAAGGCTTCACTACGAATTTTCCGAATAGTGGCATCCGATAATATATTTTGCAAATTTTTTTCTGTTTGCAAACTATCATAATTCGCGTTCTTAACGCATGTCTCTCTATATTCCTGAGGATACATATTAAACAATTTTTTTTTAAACATCGCGATCCTTTCCTCGCCGGTAATGTAGCTCTTACCTGAAACTGAATCTTATTTTATATAAGCATTTAACTTGGTTAGTTTGCCCTTTACCCGACAATACACATGTCATAAATTGCTCCACTCTCGGCTTCAAAAAGTGTAAATAATCCTTTTGTAACTCCAATGTTTCTTCATTTATAATTTTAAAGTAATCTTCCTTATTAATTGAAATTGTAAATTTAGTACTGTTATCCTTACACATTTCCGTGTTGTTGATTGTCGTTATTTCTTCCATATTCATGGTATTGTCTTTGGCGGTCTTAAAATTATTGAAATTTCTTCTAATAAATTAAAAACTGTATTGGGGGAGATACAAGTATTCTGAAACAGGAGCAATTGCGTCTATAACTATGTCGCTGTTCGTGTCATCGTTTTTTTCCCTCTTATTTTCCGCGAAAATGGCGGCAAGCCCTTTGGCAACAGTCATTAATTTGGTTAAAGTTTTTTGCGAAGTATGTTCGTAGAAATAAAACGTCTCCTGCATTATCTGCCCGTACCAATTTACAATTTGTACAGGTTTGCAAAGCAGAGGATTTATTTAAAAATCTGTCGTTGAAATCGGCAAGTGCTGTTGGTGTCAATGCAGCAGGTACTACATCGGGAAACGATTTCGGTGTTAATGTGTAAAGTAAAGGTTGAAAACAAATATGTATGATAAAGAATGTATTTTTTATTTATTAATTACACAGTGCGACAGCCAATATGTGATTGAAAAACTACTAAAAAAATTATTTAGAGTATATGGCGGGTTTGACAAGAAATATACAGAAGCAAATAAAAAAAACTCAAAAAACATCTCCAGCATTAAAAATTCCACACCTAATAAAGTAGCGTGTATTCACAATTTCATTTATACTGAATTGTTACTTTATTTCAGTTTAGTCAAGAGGCTATTATTTATATCAAGTATGTATATCTCTATGATAAACTTAAAAATTTTATAAAATGCTTCACCAAAATATTAGTACTATTTTGTAATGTGTGACGTCATATGAAAAACGTCATAGAAAGTCATAGAGGTCATAGAAAAAATAATATATGTATTTACAATATAATTAAACTGGAAACTTACAAGTGTCAAACTTTAACAAAAGAAATTGATTATATAGTTGCCTTGTTATGTTTCAGACATTTAAGAAATTACTAGTAACTAATTAAACATTAAATTAATTCATATAAATAAATCCATGCAAAAAGAATGAGAGATCCCATTTGTCTATTTCAAAATAACCACAATCAAATGAGTTCTCCATGTAACTTGCAACCATGCTTAAAGCCTACTTCCTTGGTCTTCCTTACTTATTTTACAAATTAAATTTTTGTCTTATCGCCGTAAATTCCTCTAGAATAATTGTTCCGACTTGTGAAAAATATATTTCAAGGTGTCAAAACTGATCACAGAACTGTGAAAAATGTTTAAAATGTTCGTACAAAATGTAAAAAAATTTACATTTTTCCGTGCAATTATAAAATTTTTGTAACATTTCATTTATCAGTATAGTGCAGCGCGATGGAAAACCAATTGGTTGAATGAAGTATTGTAGCTTAATGAAAAAATATATAGTCTTATATCTTTCTGCTTTTATTTTTATTTTTTATCTTCGATATATGAAGAAATGATACGAAAAAGATAGGGATTTAAAGTGAAAAAGAGGTTCTAGTCCCGATATCTTTGAGACCAGAGACCACATTTGATTAAGCGGTATTATGCGTCGAGCTTCAACTTGAGATGAAATGCCTCGTGAAATGAATATTATTCTCTGACATAAGTACCGTGTAACAAAGCTACAAGGCCAAATTCCCTCAAAAATTATATTTTTCTCATTATAAATAATATTATCACAGAATTCTTGAAATTAATTAATAAAATGTTAAAGCTTCCATCACTATAAGCGATTTTCCTCCACTTCTAAAACATGCCACTTAAACTTAAACAAAAACTAAACGTAAACAAAAACTTAAACTTAAACTTAAGCAAAATGGTAACTAATGGCGTAGGAAAAAATTCTAACAAAGAATTAAAAATCTATCTTAGGAGAATTTTTTTTAACAGCAATTATAAACTCTGAAAGTTTCCACTACATATGACAGCATTTCCGTTTAGGCAGATCAACGGGAAGACTTTGATCGGGTTTCATGCTGTCCTGGGTTGTGGAACCTGAATACCTTATAGTACTTTTCTGTATAAATTACAGATTCCGTAAAATGTACAGTGCCTCATTTGGTAAAAAGACATATGACAAGAGCTGAAGAAGACATTCTTAAAAATTTTATTCTGTCATTTAAGGTTGAAAATTTCCATAATTTTGTGGCTAACATAGTTGCCTAAAACAGTGCAATGAAATTGTTGTAAAAAGATGTTTTTTTTATGTAGAGGACACGAACCGTATTCTTTTTGACACGAACCTCTTATCGCGGCAAATTCAAATATAAAAATAAAATCCACCTCAATGTTTTGTTTTTTTTTAGAAAAAGAGGCCATAAATTAGATAAGACACGAACCTTATTCTTTCTGACACGAACCTAATCGCGGCAAATTCAAATGTAAAAAGGTAATACACCGCAGTATGCTAATTAACAGCAGCTCTGTTAAACCGTTTTTCGCCGGGTTCTGCAAATTTGGTTCTAACTTCACACCGGTGGTCAACAAGTGCAATACCGCTTCACCAGCGGCTAGCGCGCGCTCGATGAATTGACCTTGGCAAGTTACAATGCGGAATTAAACCAACAAGCACAACGTGCAAAAAATGCTCAGTGCGATGTCATAATTTAAGTATCGCCTGAAAGTATGCCTAGCGGAACCAGTGACTTACAACATATTACATAATATTATAAAGTGAAAAAACTAGCACCTTACTTACGGTTTTAGACTGCATTTTCCAAGAATTAATTAAGCTAATTCCAAGAAGTAAGAAAACAATAAGATATAAAATTTATACGTGCATATTCTTTTTCATACTCCGACTGAAGCCCTTCTAAAATATAAAAAAAAAAGAAAAAGAAACATGTCAAAAAAAAAACGAAATTGAAATAAAAAAAAAATTTGTATTGGTTCAGTCATGTTCGGCTCAGTTCCGCTTAATTTCATTGTATTCTTCGGAAATGTTTACATTAATTTAATTCCAGCAAATTCGAGTCAAGCCACAGTTCGGTCCCAAGCAATTAAATAAACAACAACAACTACAACACTATTTGCAGCCTCTGCTTACGCAGCCTCTGCTTAGCAAGCTGCCATCCGCGAGCACACATTCCCTCAGCTCTGAATCCTACATATAAACATTAAAACTACAACAACAACTACAACACTACTTCTGCTTAAGCAGCCTCTGCTTAGGCAGCCCCACGCTCCAGAACATGCATGCACGCGAAGCAACAGTTCGATCCGTTCACTTTATGTTTACATTAAATTTCACTACGCTTCTGTGGCGGCGACTCAAAAGCGAAGCAATTAAATAAACAACAACAACTACAACACTACTTCTGCTTAGGCAGCCTCTGCTTAGCAAGCTCCCATCCGCGAGCACACACATTCCACAGTCGCTTGACTCATAAAAATCCTACCCTCATCCATTCACACCTCAACAATAAAAAACAAGTAGAAGTGTTGTCTTCGGCCTGGCCGAAATCTGAATACCCTACACCCGAGTAACTGAAAAAGTTTTCCCGAAAAAACCACGCCCATTTCGGGCAAATGTTTTTAATGTCTTTAGGTACTGCTAGATAGAATTACTAACGTATTAATATTCTGAACCGTTAATGGGATATTGACAACTTTTGTATAAGTGGCCGGATCACGCCCATTTTTTATACAAATTGGTAACACCTGTACATACCTCGTGATAAAATTTCGTTTTAATCTCTTATACCGTTTACAAGATATTTGCAACTTTTGTATGAGTAGGCGTGGTACGCCCATTTTTGACAAGCTTATTGGTAATGCTTCCCTATATATCCTGATAAAATTACATATCAATATCTTATACCTTTAATGATATATTGCCAACTTTGTTATCAGTGGGTGTGGTGCGCCCATATTTGGCAAGCTTATTGGTAATGCTTGCATATATATCCTGATAAAATTACATATCATTATCTTATACCGTTCATGAGATATTGCCAACTTTGTTATCAGTGGACGTGGCACGCCCATTTTTTTTCGAACGTTTTAGTAATGACGCTATATGTTCCGGAATAAAATTATACCGTAATATCTCACACGGTTTATGAAATATTCAGATTATAACATTTTTTAAAACGAAGTGCCTTTACATTCCGTATGTAAAGTATGCGTGGCTGTTTACCGATCTCGCCAATTTTCAATCCCAAACAGCCCTACATAACAAAGAATATTTGTGCCAAATTTCATCGCCATATCTCTTTTCGTTCTCTCGTAATCGTGATTTCAACAGACAGACAGACAGAGAGACAGACAGACAGACGGACGGACAGGGATAAATCGATTCAGGAGGTGACGCTGAGAAAGAATATGTATACTTTTCTATATCTATCTCGTCTCCTTCTCTGCGTTACAAACGGAAGAACAAAGTGAATATTGACTTCGGGTGTAGGGTATAAAAAATAATATTAATATGATATCCTACAACAACAATTCCCAAGGCAAGCATCTTGCCACTGCTGGTTGCTCCCCTACCTCTCCCTTCGTCAAGCATCTTGCCGCGCTGCTCTTCCAATACTCACATACCACAAAGCACGTCTCTACCCTGCCTCTTCCTTCTTCCTCACCATCTCCCTTTCAACCAACTGACCGTCTGTCCGTCCGCCAGCCGCCAGCCTTCAATCCTCTTTCTCACTCTTACACACACACACAGCGCCCCTTAGGTGGAGGCTCCGCCGAAATACACGTGTGGAGCCATTTGGATTAGAACCGGCCTATTCCTACTACTCATATCATTTTCTCGTGTCGATGATACTGTAATAATTGTTCCCCACCGTAATCTGGAAATTGCAACGAGCTATATGCAAGAAGAACTAGATAGAGGAGCGCGTTGGTATCACGATAATGGTCTGGTTATTAATGTGGCGAAAACAAAATTAACGCACATACGAGGACCTCACCACAGAGCATCAAATCTAAAAGTATACGAGTACATTGAAAACACCGATTGCCCACACACACGGTCGATGCAGTATATAGGACAGGTTGATAGCTATCTACCTTGGTGTCACAATTGATTGCCACTTGAGCTGGGAGTTACATCTTCAAAAGTTGCGCGTAGATCTAAGAAAGGCTCTTCTAGCAATAGTCTACCTGAAATACCACTCCAATCATGACGTGCTGAAACAAGTATGTATACTACTCCCTGGTTGAGTCCAAATTGAGATATGGAATACTAGCTTGGGGAAATGCATTCAGAAAATACACGAGATGACTATAATTCTGGAGTATTACGATGAAGAACGTTTTAAGACAGCAACAACATACAATTTTAATGCCAGAAGGCGAGCTCAACAACTTATGAGTTTGCCGGCTTTCAACAACAGATACGGAAAGAAATATTTACAGCATACAATTCCAGCAATCTTTAAAAAGTTGCCAAGAGAACTCATATTTATAAGGAATCCAAGTGTTTGATACAAAGAGGATGCGTTTTTAATTATTGAAATAAACACAACAACATCAACATTTGTTCTAGAAAATGGAAATTAATAAACTACAACTAATATGATACCGAAGTGCCTTTCCGCAGTTTGCTCCTCTCGGCGGTATCAAACGAAATGACCGAATGAATTGAGCTGAACAAATTTCGCACTGAACAAATTTCGCAAACCAACGAAATGAAGAATAACGAGCGAATGAGAGGAGGAGAGCAAACTGCGGCAGGGCTGAACACTTCACTAAAATTAAGATGGGCGTTCTTCTACACCCCCGCCCCCGTGAATCGACTGGCTCGAATCACTATTATCCACGTCTAGAACGGCCAGCTTAGACGCAGGACGGCGTAGGATTCCATTTTTCGTCTGCACATCTGCACTCCTGACGACTGCATCGGCTCCAGGATAGACTCGTAGTGTTCTTCCGCGACTCCACTGAGTTCTCGGCATATTCTGGCCGCATATAAACACCATGTCGCCCTCCTTTAGCGGTGTGGCTGACTTGTACCACTTGACGCGACGCGTCAACGTGAGTAAATATTCCACGACCCAGCGTCTCCAAAATGCGGTCCTCAATTGACGAGCAATACGCCATTGCTTCCGCAGAACTCTCGCTTCTTCTGCTTCACCCTTTCCTGGCGTCTGAGCTGTACTGGGCGCTCCTAATAAAAAGTGGTTGGGTGTAAGCGGCTCCTCTTGTTCCGGCGATATCGGCAAATGTGTTAACGGGCGAGAGTTCACGATGTTTTCGGCCTCGATTAAAAAAGACTGCAGGGTATGCTCACGTGGGGCCACCTCCTTTAGCGTATGACGCAGGACACACTTGACACACCGCACCATCCGTTCCCATACTCCACCTTCAGAGGGGTTGCAGGGGCAATTAAATAGCCATTCTATGCCCTTAGGTGATGCTTCATCTTGAAGTCGTGCACAGTCAAATACATCCGCGAAGCGCCGCGTTTCCTGTTCCACGCCCACAAAATTCTTTCCATTATCACTCCGTATGCGCACGGGAATCCCTCGACGGTTTACAAAGTTCCTGAGAACCAGAATGCACGCATCTGTCGAAAGGTCAGCGGCAACTTCTAAATGGATAGCGCGGACAGTGAGACAGGTGAATAGCGCCACCCAACGTTTCTCTGTGCGACGGCCAATTGTAACGGTGAGCGGGCCGAAATAATCCAGACCAACGTATGAGAAGGGCCTCACGAATGGCTTGCACCGATCTTCAGGAAGGGGCCCCATTATAGGTTGAGCCGGCGTAGCCCGCGCCAATTTGCACACGTTGCACTCTGCTGTGACCTTCCGTACAAGCCGCCTCAGACGCGGTATCCAGAACCGACGACGCACTTCACAGACCATTGCCTCGTGATTTTGATGTTTCATTAGGCAGTGGTGATGATGGACAACTAATTTTGCAAGCGGGTGGTTCGGCGATAATATAATCGGGCGTCTTGAATCGTATGGCAGCCAACTGGCTGCATCAATGCGACCACTGACCCGCAAGATACCTTCCGCATCAATATACGGGAACAGTGTGAAAAGCTCATTACCTTTCTTTAAGCAGCCGTGGTTCCGAATTTGCGTTATCTCGTCGTAATACGCTTCGAATTGAGCCTGGCGGTACAATATAGATTCAGCTGCTGACAACTCGGCGACTGTGAGGCAAGCGATTTCCCTCTCGTTGTGCAGCTTTCGGCATCGAAAACTAGCCGTAACTTTCCAGGCTTGTTGGCATTGACGACTCCAAAATGGGGCAGATACCACGTCCTTGGTGTTTGGACAGCAGCTTCGCTTGGTGGCAGCTTGCTCGCGTACCCTTTGTCTACATAAGCGCTCAAGATCGCTTTGTAAGCTGCCACAAACTGCTCGTTGTTTTTCATCTTACGTTCGATGCCCAAAAGTCGGTTCTTTGCCATCGGGTAGCTATCCGGCAATTCTACTCTTTCCGACGCCCAAAGGAGTCCACACTGGTATCTTGCGCCTACCTTCGTGGTTGTCTGTTGGAGTATTCTACGAGCTCGCACATCTGCTTCGCTTTCGACGACTGGTGATGGCCTCACCCCGAAGCTCTCTGACTCAAAATATTCGGACACTAACTCATGTAGATTATACTCACTCTCGCTGCTTGCGGTTATCTTCAGGCACGAAGGTGACGAAGCAGCTCCCTTACTTGGACCGAACACAACCCAACCCAAATCCGTTCTGCTAGCGTATGGACCGCCTTTATGTAGAGTAATGGCTTCGGAGGATAACCCCAAATGGCAATGATCTAAGCCAATCAATAGTTTTGGCTTCACCTTTGCATAAGGCTTCGCCGGCAACGTTTTATATAACTCGGCATCGTAACAGCTGCTGTCGAAGCTCTGAACCGGCAAACTCAGGTTCGAGACGGCGTACACATTATTTAACTTGTGCCTTTTTTTGAGACCTGTGCCACTAACAAATAAGTCCACAACGGTTGAAGGTTACCGAACAGCCCGTCCTCCAAACCACTGCACATTTAAGGGACACCGTCGGCCTTGAAGTCCCAATTCTTCCAGCACACTGTCGTCCAACATTGTAACCGTGGGCCCTTCATCAAACAGCGCGTAAACATCAATGTGTGTATTTGGGCCATACAGTGTAACCGGTAGCACTCGTAGCAATAAATTGCTTTCTTCAGACCCGTTGGCTGCGCAGCTAAAAATGGCTCCCTCGGCATTGCCTATATTATTTTGAGGTGCGCATGGTGTCGGCTCATTTTGTTGTTGCTGTGACACGCTCGGCTTAGGCACGCTCGCCTCTGGTGGAAGTGCACGCGGCATAGGTGCTCTTCCTTGTTGTTGAGTTTGAGATGCACACAGCTGGGGTGCTTTCTGGTAACTTGACGCCGCTGTTCGTGCAACAAGTGGTGGTGTCGACGCTGGCATCCATCTACTGAACATGGTTTCCTACGCCGGCAGCTTCGCATGGAGTGCCCGTAGTGTAGGCACAAAACCCGTAGTGTAGGCGCAAAACATAAGCGGTTTCGTTTCACTAACACCCATCTTTCGTTGACATCGCATTCCTCTAACTTCTTGCATTTAGTGACATCATGCTTGCCGTCGCAAATTGGGCAACTATTTTTATGTATATACCGACCTTCAGGTGCATGCAAAACGACCCTTCGCTTCTGTTCCGATGTAGAATTGTGCCCAATCCCTTGCACTGCGGATACCAAGCTAGCTACTTCACTAAGCCAGCTGCTAAAATCGGATAAGTTGGATACGGTCGTATCGGTGCAGCAAATCTTGCCCATTCCATTCGCCTGCCCATTGGGAGCTTAGCTATCAATTCGTCCAATAAAGTGGGATTTGACAGGTGCTGTTGCCCGTCCACTGATCGCAGAAATGCGGCCAGGTTCGCAACCTTGACGGCAAAAGGAATTAGCTTATCGATCGCTGCCTCCGAAATGGACGGAATTTCTTTTATTTGTCGTAACTGGCTGCGTATCAACTGTTCGGGGCGCCCGAACCGGAACTTCAACTGTTCCATCACTGCTTGAACATTTTCCGGGTGTATCAACAATGAACGCACACACTCTCGGGCCTCACCTTTGAGGCATTTCTGTAGACGCTGACTGTTTTCTAAAGCTGAGTACCCATATGCGGCTGTAGTTTGCGTGTATGCTGTTGAAAACATTGGCCAGTCCTCTGGCTGGCCAGAAAACTCCGGCAAATCCTGGAGTTTTCGCGGTGCCATTGCTGAAACCGGAACTGGCGCTAGACAGTTGTTGACTGAACGACAAGGCCAAAAAGCTAATATTTGATTCGACATGCACGAACCACTTGCAAACTGTTCTGTGTTTGGTTGTTGTCTTTGGTACACCGTCGTGACGTTGGGAACAGCTTGCGAGTTTAAAGTCGGCAAAGAGGGACTGGTGCATGAATTTGCTAAATTCGGCGGCTGGGCTAAAGATGAGGATACGAACGTGGCGATGGCTAAAGGCGACGTAATTGCGAATGACGGGGAGAGCGAGGTAACGGCTAACGGTACTCTTTCCTCTGGTACCGAACTGATCGGCAAAGTCGACGCGGCTGTTGTGGCTGATAATGCTCGAACCTCCACCTCGTGTTTCAATGCATTATACCGGAGCTCACTGTCCTGCAACTTCATTTTTGTCCTTCCCAACTCATTCTCCAAAGCAATAAGTTTTTCCTGAACTTGTTGCAGAATATCGGTTTCGCTGTCTGTTGCGCTGGCAGCGACGCTGGCTGAAACCGGTTCGTTGGGCGCGGAGCCCGTTATACTTACTGCGGCGACCGTTTTAGAAATTGACGATTCCTGGTTGCTGGCTGCAACTGTCGCATTTGACGTTCCACTATCCATGGCGTTGATGCGGGGGCTTCTTCTCGGCGGTGTGCGACTCAACATAATCCACACAGATTATCGGCTTTAATCGCTGGCTGCGACAAGAGAATTGGCCTCACACTCGAACCGTGCAAATGCGAACAAAGATATCAAATGCGAACAAAGATATCAAATGCGAACAAAGATATCAAATGCGAACAAAGATGTTTGACACAAAGAGGATGCGTTTTTAATTATTGAAATAAACACAACAACATCAACATTTGTTCTAGAAAATGGAAATTAATAAACTACAACTAATATGATACCGAAGTGCCTTACCGCAGTTTGCTCCTCTCGGCGGTATCAAACGAAATGACCGAATGAATTGAGCTGAACAAATTTCGCACTGAACAAATTTCGCAAACCAACGAAATGAAGAATACCGAGCGAATGAGAGGAGGAGAGCAAACTGCAGCAGGGCTGAACACTTCACTAAAATTAAGATGGGCGTTCTTCTACACCAAGTATACGTATAAAACTAATTAAACATTATTTTCTTAATTGAAGTTAAAATAAAATCTGATACTTGTATTGTATTTTATATAAATTTCTGAGATATTGTATAAATTCAATTATTTAATGTAAAGAGCACAAATGTTGTTGAATACCTGTAAAACAACCTCCTGCAGAAAAGCCATTAGCTTCGCGGGAATTTATGTTAAATTTATTTGTAGAAAAATTTGAAAGAAGAAATATATATTATAATTGGGATTGGAGTCGAACCCACGTCCACTGCTCCACCGAGGACAGCAATAAATTTGTTAAAAACAAAGAACTAAAATTAAAGCCCTCGGACTCGATTTTAAGAGACCCTTTCTTGGTAGTTCTTTACTTCCCTTATTCTCTTAACATCACGCCAAAGAAGGTTTATCATCAATAAGTAATGTAGTGAAAAAATTACTTAATAAATCTACAGGAGTTTCTACGACCGTTAAACTGAAACGCGAATCAGAATTGTAGGCTAGAAAGATCGGAATAAAATAGGAATCGTTAAGCTTTTGTAGAGAACATTGGAAGTGAGTTTGACGTGTAAATGACGCCAAATCGGTAATAGCAATCGATAACTGCGATCAACAAGAGTAAGCGAAACGGGCTTCTGGTAATTCCTTGTTTTAAAAAACTATTTCGACATGTACATGTAGTTTCCTCCTATTGTGCTTGCATATGTACACCGTATGTATATACTGTATTAATTATTAAACAGCTTTCATTAAGGAAAACATGCATATACATATAATTAAGAGTTGCAATCTACAATTTCCATGGGAGTTTAAGCGTAAACTATAAGCCCTTCAACGAAAAAGCTTGCTTTGTAAGCTAGTTTCGGAAACTTTACTAAACAGTAAGAGAAACATTCTCAGATAAACTTTTCTTATATATAGTAGCCTATCTTAGTTACACTTATATAGGTGTAAATGTATTCATACATTTACACCTATAGCGTCCGTAAATGTATTCATACATTTATACCTATAAGCCTAAAAAGTGAAAGGCAATTCAGGTCACTAAGACAACAATATCTAGGTGAGTTGGAATGATCTACACAGTGCACGTACACATATTATTTTAGTTTATTCAGTACTAGTTTGCTGTCCACGTATGAGGAGGTTTGCGCGAAAATAAATAATTTTTATGCGTTTATTGTCTGCATCTATAATTTTGACTATTTTAATAAAAAATTTATATCAAATAGTGTACAATACACAAGCACTCGAATCAAATGATGTAGTTCCTCTACCAAACAATATGAGGCCTAAATATTCTTAAGTGCAGTTGTTAATGTGTAGAAACATAATTGCACATACATAAAAGTTATTCCAGAAATAATCCAATATTCTGTAAAATTTCATAAAGGCATACATATTAACAAAGTTGCTTCATGAGAGAAGTGAGTATGCTCATGTATTATAATTTTTATGTTTAATCATGAAAATGCACGTATAAACCAGAAGTTTCCATTCATTTATTATTATTGGAGTTAAAGAATAAAAAAGATTGAACAACGCATAATTTTGTAGGCTTTCCCTGTTTTGGTATTAATTGGTGATTAAACTGATTAAAGGGACCAAGTAAATTAAAATTAATGGCTTTGTATCTTGCGTACTCGGACTAGCGTCAGGGATAAAGGGTTATGAAACTCTGAATTTGTAGCTGAGATTTAGAGATATCTTATGCTTTTTTCTTTACATACATATCTAACGTCCGTCAGGTAGAAAACTAGTAATGAAGAACATCTGTGGCTTAAAGCCAGTCATATTAAGGAATGCATAAGGTTGGAGCTGTATTTATAGCAATTTGAATTCCTAAGACATATAATGTAAGAATGCGATCTTAAAAACACAGGAATACGAATTTAATTTTTCCAATATAAATATATAACTTTTCCAATATATATATATATAACTTAGGTTTCCTAAAAATTACCCTTCTACCATTAACAAAGAGGAATAAAGATAATGACAAAAATTCCTTTGTCAATTTTTAAGGAATGGTAATTGGGAACATTAAATTCTTGCAAACAATTTGTGTGTCAATTCATTACAAAAAATTTTCAAGGAATGTATACGTTTTTGAATTATGGAATGGGGATTCAGAAGAATGCACTCTAAAATTCCCATTTCCAAGAAATGCAAAAACAAATTCATTCTTTAAGAATTTCTTAAAATTCTAAACAATTGAAAGAAAAGAATTCTTAAATATTTTTTGAAATTTTTTTGAATTCCAAACAATTCAAATTTGTTAGAATTCTAAACAAATGTATTTTTGCATTTTGCAATTCCAGTTCGCCTAAGGAATTCAAAAAAGTGTGCATTCTCTCCTGCATTCCAAGAAATTCAAAGATTAATGCATTCCTTCCATCATTCTTAGAGACTTTTAAATATTGAGTTATTTATTTTTTTTTTTTCATACACTTAATATAAACAAGAGCATAACTGACGTCGTATAACTTAAAGAAAATTAGCTTACAGAACGGTGTAAGTTGAGATTAGGAGCAACTAGTTATTGAAATGCTATAAAATATTTGGCATAGTATACATATTTTCTCGTTGCAGAAGAAATACTAAAATATTTTTAGACAGGGTCGATAATGTTTTTAAAGAAATATGAAAAAATTTTGCACATGCCAAATTTATAGTTTTTTATTGTTTTTAGCGATTATCTTTTTTCTGGATTATCTTTTTAAAATTAATCAAAGTTTGCTTGTTATTTCAATTATAGATCAAACATTACACAAGCGTTTCGGAAAAACTGTTTCTATTTAAGAGTATAAGAAAATCATCTTGAAACCGAAATCTTTTATATTATGAGTTAAATGTTTAACTTAGGCTCAAGCATTAATTTCTCACTATTTAATAGTTATTTTACTCATTAATTTCTCATATATCTTATAATTTTTTTTGGTCATGAAGTTCAATGGCTTCATTACGAATTATTTTTAATATAATACTGACATAAATAAATTTAAAATATGTAACCAGATGCTTCTTTATGTTTGCAATTTAACAAATCTTAAACCTAAGATATTCAATAACATTCTTTTGGAAAATTCAAACGAATGCATTCTCTCTTGATTCTTAAGGAATCGTTATTTAAAAGTTGGGTTCCTTTGAAAGATTTGTGAAGTAATGGATAAAGAAGCTCTTCACAAAAAATTTGAAGGAATGCATTCTTATTGAAGTTTCTATGGAAGGAAATTCAAAGAAAATGCATTCTTTGCAGAAATTTAGAAGGTATGTACTATACATTATTATTTTTTGAATTCTCAAGTAATGGGAATTGAAAGAATAACTATAAATTCCCATAATTATGTCTGTTAGTTGCAAAGTATGCTAAATCCAAACGCTCTTATTTGATGAATTCGATAGTAGAAAATACTTTGTAACGAAGTTTCTTGCCGGGATATACTCAGTCTCGCCAGAGTCCCGTACCGAACACTTAAATAAAAAGCTTTCGGTTTTCTTTTCACAGTTTTTCGACTATTTATTTACCGTAATTCACAGTTTTATTTTTCGGTATTTTATTGCTAACAGTATTTCTTAAAACTAGTTCCTTTAATTCTAATGTCCGCTGAATAGCACTCAGTCCGTAAAATACAAAATCTATATACACACAGAGTTCTAGAATACGAGGTTTTATGATTGTCGGCGTCAGCCACTACGAGGTACTAGAATTTACTTTGATTCAGGTTTGGCGTCCGCTTAAAAGCACTCGGCCACGACGAGGTACTAAAATTTACTTGGATTCGGGATTGGCGTCCGCTTAAAAGCACTCGGCCACGACGAGGTACTAATGAAATTTACTTGGAATCGGGATTGGCGTCCGCTTAAGAGCACTCAGCCAGGACGAGGTACTAAAATTTACTTGGAATTGGGATGGGCGTCCGCTTAAGAGCACTCAGCCAGGACAAGGTACTAAAATTTACTTGGAATTGGGATTGGCGTCCGCTTAAGAGCACTCAGCCAGGACGAGGTACTAAAATTTACTTGGAATTGGGATTGGCGTCCGCTTAAGAGCACTCAGCCAGGACGAGGTACTAAAATTTACTTGGAATTGGGATTGGCGTCCGGTTAAGAGCACTCAGCCAGGACGATGTACTAAAATTTACTTGGAATTGGGATTGGCGTCCGCTTAAGAGCACTCAGCTAGGACGAGGTACTAAAATTTACTTGGAATTGAGATTGGCGTCCGCTTAAGAGCACTCAGCCAGGACGAGGTACTAAAATTTACTTGGAATTGGGATGGGCGTCCGCTTAAGAGCACTCAGCCAGGACAAGGTACTAAAATTTACTTGGAATTGGGATTGGCGTCCGCTTAAGAGCACTCAGCCAGGACGAGGTACTAAAATTTACTTGGAATTGGGATTGGCGTCCGCTTAAGAGCACTCAGCCACTACGAGGTACTAGAGGTTCAAGGTTCGACGACTTACCACTTGGAGCACGAGATTCCAAAAGAGATCGAATTCAGCGCGGTGGGCCCTTTTATACACCGCTTAAAACAACTCCGCTGCAGTCGTTGTTCTTGTGCACATTCTGGAATTTTCTAATGTGCATAGCGGCACACAATGTACTTGTTGTTGTTGTGTTAATTTCTGGAAATAAATTCTTGTGAGTTTGTTGGTAGTTCTTGTTCACATTCCAGAATTTTCTAATCTGCATAGCGGCACACAACGTACTTGTTGTTCTTGTGCTTATTTCTAGAAATAAATTCTTGTGATTTTGTTGGTAGCTTCCCACGCTCTAATTTAATTTTTGCTTGCTTGTTTCGCGTCTCAGTCTGTGTTGTAGTTGTTGTAAACAGTATTCCACCTGATTTTATTAGTAATTTCCCAAGGCTCTGCTTTAATTTTTTTCTTGCTGATTTGGCGTCTCGGTCTGTGTTGTAATTGTTGTAAAAAGTATGTGGTTCATGTATTCTGTGTGACTGTGGTTTTTTTAATCCCTTTGTTAGCAAGCGAGTTAATGTGGTTGTTGTTGTTATTGTTAGTTTTGCATATTTTCGCCTTTGCTACGTTGCCTTTTTTTTCTTTTTATTGTTGATAGAATTTATTCCACCTGAAGTTGGGTCCGCACAACCCAGGTCACCGCGTTTTCAGTTTACGTTTACTAAAAACGGGCTCGGTTGGGATGCAGGCCAGGTTCTACACCCGGAGTTGTAAGGAAAAAAATATTTTTTCTTACACTCCACCCTTTCTTTCGTATAGCTGGACAGTGATCCGTTTAGGGGTCAGCGTCACGCGATAATCTCCCGACCAAAACTGAACCCTCTTGTTTCTCCGACCACCGTCCAATAGGGCTGGGTACCGCGTGAGGATGTCCCGTCGGACGTCGCCGTTGAGCCCTGCTGCGGCTGGTCCCTCTATGCCCCTCAGATCCTGGAAGATCCAGGTTTCCTTACTTCCCGATTTCGTATTCATGGGTACTGCGGCGCGTGTCGTTTCCGGCTTATCTGGAGTCCTTACCTCCGCAACTAGGTCATCGTAAAAAGTCCGTGTAACGGGGTCGAAATACACGTTACAAATAATAGTTAACGCCTCGGGTTCAGGGCTTGAAGATTTGGCGCGTTTTCCGGGTACAACTTTGTCTGCTGCCACGTACGGGATCTGGTTTTTCTTCTTCCCTTGTTCTATTGCCAGCTTCTTCAAAATCTCGGCGATCTCTACCCGTTTTGGTTGTATTTCCTCCAGGGAACCATTTGACCAAGTTTAGGTGGTCGGGCCGGTAATCCTCAATCGGTTCCAGGAGGATTTTTTCCGCGTAGCGCAGCAAGAACACGCCGCAGTCTGTTCCGTTGGGCTGCTGCGGAATTGCTGGTACCATCAACGGTAGCTCTGCCTCATTGTAGCTGCGAGGGACCTCATCTGGCTTGCGAGCTCGGTACTCCTCAACCAGATATTCCCTGATATTCTGGGCGACCGTGGTCCGTGGTCCAGGGCTGCAGGAGTCCAGCTGCAGAATGAACGGGATTTTGGCACCCCAGGTGCCGTCCGCCTTCGGTTCGTCCATCATTCGAGGCCCGTTTACACCCGCGAAGCAGACCACTATCAGGAACCAGTGTTTGTCCTGATTCACCGGGATCAGAATGTGGTCCTTCGCGAACAAATCAACGCCTCGAGTCCAGCGTTTGACTGTCGCATGCCGTTCCCTTGGGGTGCCGACTCGGGTGCTCCCGTAAAAATGGGTGTTAAAGACATAAACCGTCTGCCTCGGGGTTTCAGCCAGCTTCTCATGTATAATGAATTTTAGCCAGATCTCCACCAGGGTGTCGTTCAAAAATCTTCCGGGTGCCAGACGTCGGAAGTCTTCCGCGTAGACGTTTATGCCACCTCGTCCACGTGGATACTGGACGAGAGACCCCTCCTCGTCGATGCCACCGGACCCCCTATTGGACGAGGGTAACACCGACTCTTCCTGTTGAGCGTCCATCGAAACTCGACCGAATAGGTCAACCCCTGCCCGACTGGACTGGTTGGGTCCATCGGCGGCGAGCTCAGCATCCATCCGGTCAAAATATTTTGCCATGTTGACTGCCATCGTTCACGGTGGGTTTGTTGAATGTGGTTAAATCTGGGGATGGAGGGTAATTAGTGATGTCGACACCATCATATATTGGACAACACGAGCTACGACTGTCACGACACATACTAGCTACTTTATGCGTCCGTCGTGTCTGTCAATTCTGTACTTCGGTCGAATGGTGATATTCTTTGAGCTCCCCAATGTGAGCCGTACGAGTTTTCGTATTTCCCTGGGAGTTGAGCTCGACGATAACTGGTGATATGTATCTCTGGATCTGGTAAGGCCCGTCGTATTTTGGAGCCAGCTTGGCGGTAAACTTATCCACTGCTTTCGAGAG
The DNA here is from genome assembly GCA_922984085.1 of Sicus ferrugineus. Taxonomy (NCBI): domain Eukaryota; kingdom Metazoa; phylum Arthropoda; class Insecta; order Diptera; family Conopidae; genus Sicus; species Sicus ferrugineus. Next base: position 25,860,369 of record OV277348.1, on the reverse strand, counting down.
GGGATGACTTCTCAATAATACCCACGTTCCTATTGCCGGGTTCCATTATCTTCGCCGAAGGTTATAGTGTCGGGCTTGGTCCTTGGATGCTCGTTCGATGTTTCTCCTCACGATGTTGAAGATCTCCTGCAGCCGGTTACCCTTGTGTTCGGGACTCTGTGGTGCTGACCCTGTACCTATGGTAACCTCATCGAAAAGCGATCCTGGAAGCCGCAGTTCTCGTCCCTGTGTGAGGAAAGCGGGGCTGAAACCTGTCGTCTCCTATGCCATGCTGTTGATTGCCAAAGAAATTTCTGGGATCAACTCATCCCATTGGGTTTGCCTATTATCGGCCACTTGTGCAAGAATTCTTTTCACGTTTCGGTTGGCTCTATCTGTTGGGTTCTCCTGGGGGGTATAAGGTGCTGTAAACTGTTGTCGGATTCCTAAATCTTGAAGAAATCGCTGCAGTGTCCTACTGTTGAATTGAACACTCCGTTGTCCGTGACGAGAACTTTTGGAAATCCATACCTCGCTAGAATCCGTTCTCGAAACGCCTTCTTCACACTGTCTGCGGTTGCTTGTCTCAGTGGTACGATTTCGGTCCACTTGGAGAATTTGTCAACGAAAACTAGAATCATCGTGTTGCCGTGCTTGCTTCGGGGTAATGGTCCAACGAAGTCGGCGCAGACGACTGACCAAGGCTCCTCTGGTAACTGTGTCAGCATTTTCCCGGCGGCTTTGCTCTGCAAAGGTTTATATCGCTGACATGATTCACAGCAGCGCACGTGTTTCCTTATATCCCTGAACATGCCTGGCCAGTAGTACCTGTTGGCTATCCTGGTGACAGGTTCTAATGCCTGGATGTCCAGCGCTGGGGTCATCGTGGTTTTCCTTAAGAACTCGGGCAGGAAGATACCTCGGAACACAGAGCTTCCATGCGGCACAATCCTCGTCGTTTACCTGCCCTGGGATATGTCGATACAGTTGACCGTTTTCCATAGTATAATCGGCAAACTTCTCTGGATTCCTCTTAATTTCTGCTATCTTGGTTTCTATCCAGTTGCACTTTTCCCCGTTAGTCGTAACCGTGCTCAGTTTTTCTACTGGCTGTCTGGAAAGTGCGTCTGCGACCACGTTCCAATTGCCCTTTCGGTATTTCACGTCGAACATGTACTGTTGAAACTCAAGCGCCCATCTTGCTATACGCCCTGAAGGATTTTCCAAAGAGTTCAACCACTTCAGTGAGAGGTGGTCTGTGACGACGCAGAACCTGTAGCCTTCTAAATACGGTCGCATTTTCCTGATTCCCCAAACGATCGCGAGGCACTCATTCTCTGTCGCTGAGTAGTTGATTTCGGCCTTGTTTAAATGCCGGCTGGCGTAGGCGATGACCTTCTCTCCCTCATCGGTTTCTTGCGTGAGAACCGCTCCTAACCCATGGTTGCTCGCGTCAGTCTGCAGCGTAAATGGTTTGGAAAAATCTGGGCACGCCAGTAACGGTGCCTTCGTGAGCTTTTCCTTGAGGTTCTCGAACGCCTGCTGTTGCTCGTCGCTCCATTGCCAGCGTTTGCCCTTCTTAAGAAGGCTGGTGAGTGGGACCACCAATTTGGCGAAGTCCGGTACGAACCGCCGGTACCAGGATGCTATCCCGAGGAATCGCCTAACGCCTCTGACATTTGTTGGGGCCGCCAGTTCCTGAATAGCCGCTACCTTGTCTGGATCTGTGTGAATTCCTCTGCGGCTCACGACGTGACCTAAATATTTCAAATCTTGCTGGAAAAACTCGCACTTCTCCTTGTTGATTTTTAAATTAGCCGCTCTTAAAGGTCGAAATACTTCCTGTAAATTGTTCATGTGTTGTTCCAGCGTCTTTCCTATTACGATGATGTCGTCCAGGTAAGCAAACGCGTGTGGTTCCATCTCCGGTCCAATGACTTGGTCCAATGCCCTTTAGAACGTCGCGGGTGCCGAATGTAGGCCGAACGGCATAACTTTCCATTGAAAGAGTCCCCTTCCTGGTACTGTGAGCGGTGTATTGCTTGCTTTCTGGACTCATGGGTATTTGCCAGTAACCGTTCTTGAGATCAAGTGTACTAATGTATTGCGCGTCGCGGAGTCGATCTAGAATATGTTGTATCCTCGGAAGTGGGTATGCGTCAGGCACTGATCTTGCACTTAGCTGACGATAATCCACGCAGTCTCCATTGCCCATTCTTCTTTTAACAAGAACAATTGGTGCACTGTAAGGGCTATGTGAGGGCTCGATACAGCCTTTTTCCAGCAGCTCGTCTATCTCCTTGTTGATTATCGCTTGCATTGCAGGGTTCTTAGGGTAATACCTCTGCTTTATTGGCCTATCATCTCTCATGACGATTTTATGGGTCGTTATGTTGGAAGGTCCTTCCAGAATCTCGAATTTCTCATGCTCTGTTTTTAGGAATTCCTTGATGATGTGTTGGTCTTCTTTTCGCGAGTTGTTGGTTTCTACGCCTGGTTCAGAGTGTTGTTCGTCCTCCACGTTAGTCTTCTCCAACGGTTTTGCCTCAGGAACTTGGGCGCAATCCGTATGAACTGTCGAGCAAAGCGCTCGTTCGGCTTTCGAGCCTCCCAGCGTAATCGTCTCACCACCACAGCTAATAGAAGCTCCTATGCTTGTCAGGAAGTCCAAACCCAGGATAACATGGTCTGTCACATCCTGTAGAATCAGAAGTGGGAGCTTACACTCTGCAGTCCCCAAACGCACGCAGACTTCGACGGCTTCCTTCACGGCACGCACGGTGCCGTCGGCCATTTTAACCCGTACGTCCACCTCCATCAGCTTTCCGTCTGTCATCACAGCCGCCGCGTTGCTAATGAAGCTCCGCGAGGCTCCTGTGTCTAGAGTTGCTGTGACGAGTTCCCTTCCTAAGGCTACCTTGGCGTAAATACGGTCTCGATTGTAGTTTAAGCACTTCGTGGGGTACGAGGAGAGCTTATCTTGTTCGGTTCCAGCAGCCCTCGTCCCTGCTGGACACCCTGCGCGTTTCCCGAAGGTTTCTTGCAGCATTCAATCGTCCGGACACCCTCCTTTCCACAAGTACAACAGAAAAGTTTCCTTGAGTTTCGGCATTCTCGTTGAAAATGTCCGCTTTCGCCACATCTTCTACAGGCTGTTCGAAGGTCTCGCTGTTTTCCTGTGTTTTCTATGGTCATCATCCTGTGTGTCCCTGGTAATTGTCGGTGCTGAGTATGAATTTCTCGTGGAGGTTCGGGTTCCTTTCGTATGCCTTCAAAATCTTCAGCCAATTCAATGAGATCCTCCAACGCAGAGAAATCAGACCTCCTTATGTAAAGAAGATAATCCCTATGGCAATTCTTGTAAATCCTCTGTAGTTTTTGTTCCTCTGTATAGTTCACATGTCGCATTAATGTCTGCATGGCCAGTACATAGTCCTTGAACTTCTCGCGAGGCTTGGATCCTTTTCCTAATGTTGTCCTCCAGTTCTTCGAAATATCTCGATGGCAAGAAGAATTTCAGGAAATCGGTTTTAAACAATTCCCATCTTGACCAGCTCCTACTGTTATTCCTGTACCAACAAAGAGCTTTGTCCTTCAGCAACTCCGGCATGGTTCGTGGCAACATATGCTTAGGCAACTCGTATGCCTCGGTGAGCTCCTCGACTCTCTCGATGAAGCCTATTGGGTCCCTACCACCGTCGTACCTACAAGACCATTTACGTACCTTGTCAATTACATCAGAGTAGCACATTCTACTATAGGCCACACTCTCTGTCTGGTACCTCGCTGCTATGCAACCACCTGTTGACATGGAAACTTGCCGGGGTTCATGTTAAGCACTTCTGTTGGATTTGCCCTCTGTTCGCTGTGTTTCGGAACTGCACCTTGCAATGATGGCGTCGCCGTTAGCACAGTTTAGCGTTCAATTATTTGTTCGATTTATCGTTCGCTTCGCGTAACTGTTTATAATACCGTTTTTTCCTAAAGTTTCGTTTTTTCGCGATTCAGCACTATAGTTTTTGATTTTTCTCGGAAACTAATGTCCCTGTTCGGGCGCCATTTTGTAACGAAGTTTCTTGCCGGGGTATACTCAGTCTCGCCAGAGTCCCGTACCGAACACTTAAATAAAAAGCTTTCGGTTTTCTTTTCACAGTTTTTCGACTATTTATTTACCGTAATTCAAAGTTTTATTTTTCGGTATTTTATTGCTAACAGTATTTCTTAAAACTAGTTCCTTTAATTCTAATGTCCGCTGAATAGCACTCAATCCGTAAAATACAAAATCTATATACACACAGAGTTCTAGAATACGAGGTTTTATGGTTGTCGGCGTCAGCCATTACGAGGTACTAGAATTTACTTTGATTCCGGTTTGGCGTCCGCTTAAGAGTACTCAGCCAGGACGAGGTACTAAAATTTACTTGAAATTGAGATTGGCGTCCGCTTAAGAGCACTCAGCCAGGACGAGGTACTAAAATTTACTTGGAATTGGGATTGGCGTCCGCTTAAGAGCACTCAGCCAGGACAAGGTACTAAAATTTACTTGGAATTGGGATTGGCGTCCGCTTAAGAGCACTCAGCCAGGACGAGGTACTAAAATTTACTTGGAATTGGGATTGGCGTCCGCTTAAGAGCACTCAGTCAGGACAAGGTACTAAAATTTACTTGGAATTGGGATTGGCGTCCGCTTAAGAGCACTCAGCCAGGACAAGGTACTAAAATTTACTTGGAATTGGGATCGGCGTCCGCTTAAGAGCACTCAGCCAGGACGAGGTACTAAAATTTACTTGGAATTGGGATTGGCGTCCGCTTAAGAGCACTCAGCCAGGACAAGGTACTAAAATTTACTTGGAATTGGGATTGGCGTCCGCTTAAGAGCACTCAGCCAGGACGAGGTACTAAAATTTACTTGGAATTGGGATTGGCGTCCGCTTAAGAGCACTCAGCCAGGACAAGGTACTAAAATTTACTTGGAATTGGGATTGGCGTCCGCTTAAGAGCACTCAGCCAGGACGAGGTACTAAAATTTACTTGGAATTGGGATTGGCGTCCGCTTAAGAGCACTCAGCCAGGACGAGGTACTAAAATTTACTTGGAATTGGGATTGGCGTCCGCTTAAGAGCACTCAGCCACTACGAGGTACTAGAGGTTCAAGGTTCGACGACTTACCACTTAGAGCACGAGATTCCAAAAGAGATCGAATTCAGCGCGGTGGGCCCTTTTATACACCGCTCAAAACAACTCCGCTGCAGTCGTTGTTCTTGTGCAAATTCTGGAATTTTCTAATGTGCATAGCGGCACGCAATGTACTTGTTGTTGTTGTGTTAATTTCTGGAAATAAATTCTTGTGATTTTGTTGGTAGTTCTTGTTCACATTCCAGAATTTTCTAATCTGCATAGCGGCACACAACGTACTTGTTGTTGTTGTGCTTATTTCTAGAAATAAATTCTTGTGATTTTGTTGGTAGCTTCCCACGCTCTAATTTAATTTTTGCTTGCTTGTTTCGCGTCTCAGTCTGTGTTGTAGTTGTTGTAAACAGTATTCCACCTGATTTTATTAGTAATTTCCCAAGGCTCTGCTTTAATTTTTTTCTTGCTGATTTGGCGTCTCGGTCTGTGTTGTAATTGTTGTAAAAAGTATGTGGTTCATGTATTCTGTGTGACTGTGGTTTTTTTAATCCCTTTGTTAGCAAGCGAGTTAATGTGGTTGTTGTTGTTATTGTTAGTTTTGCATATTTTCGCCTTTGCTACGTTGCCTTTTTTACTTTTTATTGTTGTTGATAGAATTTATTCCACCTGAAGTTGGGTCCGCACAACCCAGGTCACCGTGTTTTCAGTTTACGTTTACTAAAAACGGGCTCGGTTGGGATGCAGGCCAGGTTCTACACCCGGAGTTGTAAGGAAAAAAATATTTTTTCTTACACTCCCCCCTTTCTTTCTTACACTCTCACCCCTTTCGAAATTAATAGATATAGTGTAATGAAAAGCTTAAATAACTTACGAGCTAATTTATTTAAGTATGTACAAATTGCAGAGCTTATTTACTTATGCATTTTACGAATTTTCACCTTAAATTATATTTCCAATTAACAACGATTAGAAGATCATGCGTTTTCGTATGTGAGATCCTTAACGAAGGAAACCATCTAAGAAAGTTGTACAGTGTATATATTTCATATTTAAGGAATAAATTTTAAACTTTTGACTTACATATATACATTTACATTACATTATAAGTACAAGAACTACTAGCACAAGTACAAGAACTAACTTATGAATTAGCATTTGTTTTAGGTTTACAATTTTTCCCATATTCCCATATTTTCCATTTCTACTTTGTTCTATCGTTTGTAACGAAAGCCGAATGTCGCCTGTCTGACCGTTGAAATCATGACTACAAAAGAACGGAAAGAAATATAGTTATAAAATTTGATACAAATATACCTTCAAATATAGCAGCTTGGGATTCAAGCGCAATCCTTTGATAACAACGCTCACTTTATATATCGAATGTCATGAACATCTTCAAGAATATTGAAAAAATATCTTATGGTATGATATTTTATTCCGAAGTACGAAGTATTCGTATACAGCGCCATTAACAAATCTTTTACAAATTATTATTTTAAAGATTTAAAGTTTAATGTGTGACACGAACTGCAAATTTTATATCCTAAAAATTATGGCGCTTTGTTTAAAGAAATGGACGTGTTCCTATATACATTATATATATTGTATATGTATTATTTGTATATAAAGGGACCAGGAATATATATCATATATACAATATATTATTTATTTATATTAGCGTTACCATATGAGTCGATGTCCATGATAAAGGACGTATAATTCGACAACAAAGCCTACTTTACAGCAAGTATACAGACTTAAAAAATGTTTAAAAGTGTATATTATATATACAGTATATGGTGTATGGTACATTAACACGAAATTTTATTCTGAAAGCATTTCAGATATTCCTTTCTCTGAACTACCTATATATTTTTAAATAACCACACGCGGATACACAGAATTTCAATTCTGGCCTGGCCACTGTCTAATACTATTTTTATGTTTGCTAGGTGACCTTACTAGAGTTTTGAAATTGACCTTGCTTGAGTTTGCGGGCTGTGCTTCTTTTCGTGGCAACAATGTTTTTATGCGGACCAAAAATTCAAAACATACAACAGAGGGGCCTCCGAATGAAATGCAGTTTTCAACACTAGTTGCAAATAATCTGAATTTGAAGAGCACTCCATTAATGACGGAGTTCCGCAGTGTTCGCTTCTGTCTCTAAAATTTTTTCTAATTATACCCTACACCCGAAGGGAGTAGAGTATACTTTGTTCTTCCGTTTGTAACACAGAGAAGGAGACGAGATAGGTATAGGACAGCATATATATTCTTGCTCAGCGTCACCTCCTGAATCGATTTAGTCCTGTCCGTCTGTCTGTCTGTCTGTTGAAATCACGATTACGGAAAAACGAAAAGAGATATCGCAATGAAATTTGGCATAAATATTCTTTGTTATGTAGGGTAGTTTGGGATTGCAAATGGGCGAGATCGGTTAACAACCACGCCTACCTTACATACGGAATGTAAAGGTACCTCGTTTTAAAAAATGTTGTAATGTCAATATCTAATAAACCATGCGAGATATTGAGGTATAATTTTAGTCCAGAACATATAGCGCGATTACTAAAACGTTTGCAAAACGGGCGTGCCACGCCCACTCATAACAAATTTGGAAATTTCTCATGAACGGTATAAGATATTGAGATGTAACTTTATCAGGATATATAGGGAAGCATTACTAATAAGCCTGCCAGCATTACCACTCATACAGAAGTTCTTAATATCTCGTAAACGGTAGAAGATATTAACACGTAGATTTATCACTAAGTATTACCAATTTGTATACCACAAATCAACGTGGTCCGCCCACTTATACAAAAGTTGCCAATATCCCATAAACGGTTCAAAATATTAATACGTGATTCTATCCAGCAGTATCTAGAAACATTACAAAAATATTTGCCAAATATGGGCGTGGTTCTTATACAAAAGTTGTTAAATAGCGAAATTGTAATGTTTTTAGTTATTCGGGTGTAGGGTATTTAGACTTTGGCCAGGCCGAAGAGAACACTTTTACTTGTGTTTTTCAGTAATGAGCTGTAATGAACTTCTGTCATTGATATCAAACCCTGTCTACTCGTTTGCTGATGACAGCAGCATTTGTCTTTCATATTCATTCTCCAGCCTTCTATTCTGGAGATCAATAAGAGACACAAAATTATGAACGCCACACTCCAGTCTGATCTCAACAAATCCAGGAGTGGAGTTTTTATTTTTTATGGCAGATGAAACCAAGCTCAGGAGATACCACCTATCCATGCACAGCATTTGTTGGTTCCGAAGGGATGACAGGTTAGTGTGAAAGGGAAAGAGGGAGTAGTGACGGTTTACACTTCGCTTAAAGTTTTCGACGCTGTAAGTGGGCGGGAAGACATTCACAGGGAGACTATTCCACAATCTAATGACGCGACCGAAAAACGAATTCGCAATAGTAGTTCCGGAGAGGGAGTAGTGACGGTTTACACTTCGCTTAAAGTTTTCGACGCTGTAAGTGGGCGGGAAGACATTCACAGGGAGAATATTCCACAATCTAATGACGCGACCGAAAAACGAATTCGCACGATAATACGTTAATACGTTAATACGATAATACGATAATACGATAATACGATAATACGATAATACGATAATACGATAATACGATAATACGATAATACGATAATACGATAATACGATAATACGATAATACGATAATACGATAATACGATAATACGATAATACGATAATACGATAATACGATAATACGATAATACGATAATACGATAATACGATAATACGATAATTCGATAATACGTTCGTTGGAACGGAATCGCGTAATAAAAGGTGTGCACCCCTCTGGAAAGCCGAGTAGTTCTACTAAATACCTGAATCGGAGGAATCAGGCTGGCTACTTCAGATGACCATTTACCATGAAAGTAACGGTAAAATAATGATACACACCCTACATTACGACGACGCTCCAAGTTTTCAATAGAGCTGGATACCCTACTGTCCCCTATAAGTTTTAACGCACGATATTGGACACGGTCTAGGAGCTGAAGATATGTTCGCGACGCTCCCGACCATATATGCGAATTGCACTCCATTTTCGGATGGATATAGGTGGTGTAGATACAACGAAGGTCGGTTGGAGTGAAGTATTTCTTACACCGCTTAAGAAAGCATAAGCAGTGGGCTGCTCCTTTCGGCACGTCAAAAATGTGATCGTTCCAACGAAGACCGCATTGGACTGACATGCCCAGAACATCAAGAGCCTCCGACTCATTAATATCCACACCACCCATTTAGAGGTGGAAAATTCCTCTAAATGCGTGGTGTGGATATTAATGTAAAAAAAAATCACGCGGGTGAGTGTCAACAGACAGCATTAGGTTTTACGCGCATTAAAATCTACGCGATTTGCTCACTCCCACTCTTGGATTTTATTGAGGTAAGATTGGAGTGTGTCATTCATAATTCTGCGTTTTTCATTCATAATTCTGCGTCAAATGCCTTGGAGATATCCAAAGCAACAACCTTACTCTCACCGAATTGGTGAACACAGCTGTTCCACCGCTCAGCTTTTCCACCATACCTTTGGAGAGCACTGAACGGATTACTATGGGCCGGTAATTGGCAGGATTCGTAGCCTCACCTTTTGGGAACTGGCTGCACATAGGCAATCTTCCAGGAAGTAGGAAAAACTCCTGAAGTAAAGGATAAATTAAAGAGATTGCGCAATGGACGAGCCAGTGTTGAGGCGCACTTTCTCAACACGTGCTGAAATGCCATCCGTTCCTGAGGATTTCTTGACATTGAGATTTGCAAGCACCCTTTTAACAGCCCGCGTTCGAAAGTGCATCTCAGGCATAATATGAGACACACTATCGATCACGGGTAGTGGTTGGCTACTCTCAGGAAGAGAGCAGTTTTCAGCAAACATTTTGTCTAATAAGTTTGCCATATCAACCGAGTGAGTGAAGATCTGATCATCCTTGAGAAGAGTTGGAATAGAGGATCGCGTCTGATTCTTCACTCTGCCCACGAACGACCAAAAGTTTTTACTACCCTTATGGTATTTAAGAACTCTGCGTCTAAGGCGCTGTTCGTAAAGAACTTGTTCCCCCTTTAGAGTGGCATTGCACCTATTTCTGGCCTGATTGCGCAGCAATTTAGTATAAGCAGTTATAAACGCCAATTCCTCAATGCTTCCTCTTTAGACCTGACTGCTTGTCTGCAAGTCGCATTAAACAAGGAATAGTCTTTTTAATGGAAATTCTCAAGTTTAATAGTTTAATAGAAATAGTCAAGTTTAATGGAAATTCTTTTATTGGGTATGAAAGACCTCATACCAAATAAAATTATATTCTCTACCAATTTTGCTGCAGCATTTGTGTTTCTATCCATGAAACACAATTGCCAATTGAAACGGCGGAAAAAGCAGTTCAGCGCATCCCAATTTGCCTTCTCATAAAGCCACACTGTCCGCTTCGGAGCTGGCTAGCGGATTGAAGACTAGAATACGGGAAGGCAGCAGAAATTGTAGCGTGGTCCGAATTACCAAGAGGTGCAAGAATATGCACATCATACTTGCTGTGATGTCAAGTTAGAAAAAGGTCCAGAATATTTTGGATTTGCCCATCAACGCAGGGAAAGTGCGTTCGTTCCTCTAGTTTATCAAAAGTTGAGTTAAGAAGGATTAATCAGCTGAGTTGTGATGTGATCGCGGACGGAGGCGTTTGGTGAGCTCGCCGACAGCTTTCTTATTGCTCATTAAAATAAAATAAAACAATAGAACAAAAAAAACTAGTAGAAGTGTTGTCTTCGGCCTGGCCGAAATCTAAATACCCTACACCCGAGTAACTGAAAAAATTATAATTTCGCCACTTTTGTGTAAGTAGGCGTACCACGCTCATTTCGGGAAAATGTTTTTGTAATGTCTCTAGGTACTGCTAGATAGAATTACGAACGTATTAATATTTTGACCCGTTTATGGGATATTGACAACTTTTGTATAAGTGGCCGGATCACGCCCATTTTGTACACAAATTGGTAATACTTGTAGATACCTCGTGATAAAATTTCGTTTTAATATCTTATACCGTTTACAAGATATTGACAACTTTTGTATGAGTGGGCGTGGCATGCCCTTGGCAAGCTTATTGGTAATGCTTCCCTATATATCCTGATAAAATTACATATCAATATCTTATACCGTTCATGAGATATTTCCAACTTTGTTATGTGGGCGTGGCACGCCCATTTTTTCAAACGTTTTAGTAATGACGCTATATGTTCCGGAATAAAATTATACCTTAATATCTCACACGGTTTATGAAATATTCAGATTATAACATATTTTTGAAACGAGGTGCCTTTACATTCCGTATGTAAAGTAGGCGTTGCTGTTTACCGATCTCACCCATTTTCAATCCCAAGCAATCCCTACATAACAAAGAATATTTGTGCCAAATTTCATCGCGATATCTCTTTTCGTTCTCTCGTAATCGTGATTTCAACAGACAGATAGACAGACAGACAGACAGACAGACGGACGGACAGGGCTAAATCGATTCAGAAGGTGACGCTGAGAAAGAATATATATACTTTTCTATATCTATCTAGTCTCCTTCTCTGCGTTACAAACGGAAGAACAAAGTGAATATACCCTACTCCCTTCGGGTGTAGGGTATAATAAAACCAGTTTAACTTACGCCGCTAAACATTTTTACAATTGTGCAAAAAAACATAGTGAACAATAATAGTGAACTCAATAAGCTTACAACAATTAATAAATATGAAATCAACAAAATTCAATAATTCAACAAACAAATAGCAAATCAAACGTAACGCAGAGAACCATGCGAGGGGCTTTTCTATGTTCTTAGCAGTAAGCTTTGCATTTCGTTTGTTTCACCTCTTCCTACTTCTTCCCGGTTCCGTTAGGTGTGCAGGCGGCTGTGAGTGCACTGTGGTCTAAGCGCGGCAAGATAAAGGCATAACACTTGTCTTGTCGCGTTTTGCTTTGCTTGCGACGTACTCGTGGGCGCTTGTACAGCTAACCTTACACTTCGTTACAGTGGGTGGCGATGACAAAATTCAGCATAGACTCCACTAATGTACGTGGCTTGAGGGCGAATTTCTTCGCGGTCTATGCGCATATTTGTACCCACCAACCGCATATAATGTCACTAGGTGAGACCCAGGTGTCTGAGGGTGCAGATCCACTGGATTTTCACATGCCATGGTACCATTTACTGCCATTGTTTTTACCACACAGAGGCCTCGCCTTATACATTCGCAGTGATGTTGCGTACCAGTGTCAGCAACACCTCTGCACGACGGATGCCGAATTTAGCTCCATGTCGGTTAAGTTCAAAATCCAGTCGCCCATCCTGCACTTCTGCTTCATTTATAGAAGCCCGGGTCTGGGGAGGCTGCCAACTTTTGATAAACTGTACAGTCTCTCTGATTCAATCTCCAAATACTTAAGGCCTCGCCTAGCGCTAGTTGTAAAAATTAAGAACCATTCGTTGACTCCGGCAGTGTTTGCAAAAATAAAGCAAAATAGCTGTTCTTAGAAAGCTTTGCTTCGCAACACTTGCCGGAGTCGAATTAGTAGAATGCGAAAAAGTTCCCTTTCCCTTCCTCTCCCTCTGTCACCCATTCCACCGAGTTGCTTTCCACGTGTGGTGGTGACTAGTCGTGTTTTCGTGGCGGACTACCTAGGTAGGCCTTTTTTGGAGTTTTTGGATTTTTTGCAGTTTTTGGTGCTGTGATACCGTCGGTATACGGCGATAAGTTGTGCGAGTGCGTTTTTTGCACAAATTTTGCTAATAATTTGTTTAAACAAATTATTTTGTTTTTAAGTCCTACCTAGGGGTGACTTTTTTGGATTTTTGCGATTTTTGCGTGATAAATCGTGCGAGTGCGGTTATTTGCGCGAGTATATAATATTATTATATAATATTATATATCATACTGTTGTGCCGATTTTGACGGTCCCGTGGTTCGTGTTATACACTTGTAGAAGTGTCGAGTGCGGTGGATATGTCCACAAAGACGACGCGCGTGAAGTCGGGAAAGAAGGCCGTCGCGGTTGACGTGAACGGTGCGACGGAGGTGGGCGTGGTTGTGGTGAAGTCCGCAAGGGAGGACTCGTCCGCGGTCTCCGAGTCGGAGCTCGCTGCGGCCTCTAAACACGCCAGGAAGGCGAATGGAACCGGGAAGGCCATAAAGAAGGCGATTTCGGTGGACGCGTTGAAGATGGTGGGTCTGACGAGCGATTGCGAGTCCTCGTCATCGTCGTCAGACTGTGATATGAAGGTGGTAAGCCCCAAGTTTGCCACCAAGGTAAGTAGTAAGGTTAAGGCATGTAAGGGTTCCGGTGGGAGTGCCCGTGAGGGTACTCATGTGAGTGCTCCGGTGGTTGCCACCGCTGCCTCTGGGTCGTTCGGTGAACGGCTCAAGGCAGTCACGGGTGCCCTCATTGGGGTCCTTTTTGAGGGTGACGGTGTCAGCCGGCCGCTGACCCGTCGAATTTTAGATGTAGCCGGGGGGTATGAGCGTTTGCTCATCGAGCTTTCGGGAGAGAACGAGCGTCTGAAGGGACGCTTGGAGGAGCGAGGAACCGCCAGTGGCGGCTTCGTGGCGCCGGTGGGTCGGCTAGTGCCGGTGAATCGGCCGGTAGTGGGGGGTATGGTGGGTCCTTCGGCGGTCCCTGCTGGTGCTGGTGGTAGCACCGTTGTGGCAGCGCCCTCGGCCTTTCCAGCCCTGCCTCCTGCGCGCCCCGCTGTCAAGCCGGTTGAGACGTGGTCCTTGGTGGTCAAGAGCCGGAAGGCCGGTGAGACACCCAAGGAAGTGGTTGATAAGGTGGTGAAGCAGGTGGGCCCGACCCTGGGTGTGCGCGTACACGAGGTTAAGGCTCTTCGTGGTGGTGGTGCGATTATTCGCACCCCCTCCGTGTCCGAGCGCGAAAAAATCGTGCTAAATCCGAAGTTTAGCGAGGTTGGGTTGGACGTGAGTGTAAATAAGAAGCTTGGTCCCAAGGTCGTAGTTCGTGGGGTCCACTGTAGGATCACTCTTGACGAGTTCATGGGTGATCTCTATGAGATGAACCTCAAGGAGCGGATGACCTTGGAGACCTTCAAGAAGGAGGTCAAACTCGTGAGCCGCCCTTGGAAGGAGGGCGGAGATGATGCGACTAACGTCATCCTGGAGGGTAGTGGCCGTGCCATGGAAGCTCTCCTGGAGGTAGGTAGTTGCTACATTAAGTGGTTCTGCTTCCGTGTGTGGGAACACGAGACGACTCCTGGCTGCTTGCGCTCTCAGCTTGGACCACAGGGTGAGCGAGTATAGGCTGAAAGAGGATGTCTGCCGTCGTTGTGGGCAGTCTGGCCATCATGGTCGGAAGTGCGAGAATGCTCTGCACTGCCGGAACTGCGCGTTCAATGGGAGGCCAGCTGCACATCGTATGATGTCGGCTGACTGCCCCATTCACGCTGCATATGTTGCCCGCGCGAATGCAAGACATTAGAATGTCTTGTAAGATTGTGCAGTTGAACTGTCAGCGCGCTTACGCTACGATGGGTGACTTGGGGCAGTTTCTGTGCGAGTCTGGCAGCAGCTTTGCTCTGCTGCAGGAGCCGTACTACCAGCAGGGTGGGGTAAGGGGTTTGCCAGCTGGTATGCGTGTCTTCTCCGATGTGGGGGGCAATGCTGCTGTGGTAGTGAATGACGTGCATACCCAGTGTATGCTCGTTGATTCAAGCGAATGGGGTGTTTGTGTGAGTGTGGAGGGTGTGTACGGCAACATCTTGTTGGCAAGTGTGTACTGCCGTTATAGCGGTGATCTAGAGCCCTATATAAGGTATATGGATAGGGTGCTACTACTTGCGAGTAGCAATCTCGTTATCCTCGGTTCTGACGCGAATGCATCGTCCGCGCTTTGGTTCAGCAAAACGTCCAGATTGGCTGGGCGGCTGAGTCAACAGCGCGGTGAGATGCTGAGTGATTGGGTCACGAGTAGTGGCGTGCACGTGCTCAATGAGCCGAGTGAGTGGTATACCTTTGAGGGGCCTAGAGGTGTGAGTGACATTGACGTGACGTTTGCGAATGAGGCGGCAATGAATCTGTATGGATTTCGTTGGTCCATCCGGGGGGGCTTAAGTGTAAGTGATCACAATCTCATTGAGATTGAGGTCACTTATGGCCACGTAGAAAATACGGGCAGTATCACTAAGCGTTGGCGTACTCTGGGGGTCAATTGGGATACGTATGCGGTTAGGGTCGGGGAGGCGGTTACTTCGGTACCACTTGCTGACTTTGACAACCTTGGTGTGGATAAGCAGGTAGCCAGTTTAACTGAGGCCGTTTCGCGTGTCAACGACGAGCTCTTCGAGAGATGCCGGTTGGCAAATCGTAGAGGGGTGAAGTGGTGGACACGCGGCTTGACGGAGAAACGTAGGGAGGTTCGCCGCCTCAGGAAACGTTTCCAGAGAGCGCGAATTGCTGGTGATGCGAATATTGGTCAGTTCAGGTTGTCGTTTACGCGCGAATTGAAAGAATATAAGCGCATGCTTATGGCGACTAAGGAGAATGAATGGAGACAGTTTGCTGTGCGCCACAGCGATGACCCCTGAGGTCAGCTGTATAAGGTGTGTCGTGGCAACAGAAGGATTGTTGAAATTAGTGGCATCCGTGTTGGCGATTCCGTGTTGCCAACATGGAATGCTTCTGTGAGTGCACTTCTTTCTGAGTTTTTTCCTGGTGCGGTGCCTTCAGGTCATCCTCACGATGTGGGGCTGCCTGTTGGTCCCCCTGAATTGGTGACCGCGGAAGTTGGGTGTGCGGTCTCGCTGATAAGGTCCAGGAGGTCTCCCGGGTTGGATGGGATTACTGGAGAGATGGTGAAAGCCATCTGGAAGGTAATTCCTGAATACCTGGTTGCCCTGCTCGGGAAGTGTGTGCGTGACGGATACTTTCCTTCTGAATGGAAGACCGCCAGAGTCATTGTGCTCTTGAAGTCGCCTGATAGGGTCAGGTCTAATCCTATATCCTATCGGGGGTTAGCCTTCTTCCGGTACTTGGAAAAGTGCTGGAGAGGGTTATGGTAGAACGGCTTCATGAGTGCTTGCGTGATGACATGTGTCCTTGGCAGTTTGGTTTCAGGAGTGGTCGGTCTGTGGAGGATGCGTGGGCGTATGTGAGGGATTGTGTGAGCTCCTCTAGTGCGGAATACGTCTTGGTCGTATTTGTGGACTTCAAGGGTGCGTTTGACTACTTGAGCTGGTCTAGTATCACCAGTAGGCTACGTGAGCTGGGCTGCCGTGAGGTTGGACTGTGGGAGAGTTACTTCTCTGACAGAAAGGCCTGCGTGGCTGGAAGTAATCAGTGCGTCTGGGCTGATGTGGTCAGGGGCTGTCCGCAGGGTTCCGTCTGTGGTCCATTTATTTGGAACCTCATGATGGATCTCTGTTGCGGCGTCTTGGTCTGTCCTGGAAGTGCTGTGCTTACGCCGACGATCTGCTTGTCCTCGTTGAGGGTCGGTCGCGTGCCGCGATTGAATCCTTGGGAGAAAGTGCCATGAGTGTTGTGTGTGAGTGGGGTGCTCAGGTGGGTGTGGACGTGGCAATGGACAAGACCGTGATAATGCTGCTCAAGGGCAGATTATCACGTAATCGACATCCAATTGTCCGTGCATCTGGTGTCTCCCTCAAGTATGAGACTGAGGTCAAGTACTTGGGGGTGACTATCGGTGAAAGGATGAACTTCCTTCCCCATCTGACACATACGCGAGAGCGTCTTGTGTGTGTGGTGGGTCAGGTGCGTCGGCTGCTTAGGTGTGACTGGGGTCTGAGTAGACGTGCTGTCCGTGTCCTCTATGGGGGTCTCTTTCTTGCGTGTGCAACCTTTGGTGCGTCGGTCTGGTGCGATGTGGTAACGTCTGCTGCTGGGTATCGCAAGATTCTGGCATGCCAGAGGGTTATTCATGCTGCATGCCTGCCAGTATGCCGTACGGTCTCCACGGAGGCCCTACAGGTATTAATGGGGGTTGCCCCTCTTGACTTGGTGGTGGTCCGTCGTGCGGCCATCTTCAGATGCAGGAGGGGATTACCATTGCCTCAGCATGAATGGTTTGAGAGTGATGTGGAGAGGCTTAGTGTGACAGAGCGCAAAGCGTTCTTGAGTGAATGTGTTTCATCTATCTGGCAAACTAGATGGAACAATAGTGAAAAGGGTAGGACGACGTATGAGTACATACGGGACGTCACATTTGCTGCAAGTCATCCTTGGTTTGGCTTCTGTCTGAGCTTGGGCTTCTTGCTAACTGGCCATGGCTCTCTTAATGCATTTTTGTTTAAGAGAGGCCTCACGGCTTCAGAAGCTTGTGACTGTGGAGCTGAGATTGAGGATTGGCTGCATGTCCTGTGTGTCTGCCCGTTGTACTCTGACTTTAGGGATTTGGGGGCTATGGGTATTAGTTGGACTGACCAGGGGTTCTGTGTGAGTGAGGCTCTCTCCACATCAGAGCAACTGGAATGTCTGGACCGGTTCGCCGGTAGAGTGGAGCGTCGTGCGAGGGTAGGTTAGCTGCCCAATTTTGTGCGTGGGTGGTCTTGTGTATGTGGCGTATGGGTTGTATGAATAGGTAAGTTGTAGGTGATTGTGTGTGTGTGTTGGGTGGGGTTGGATGGCGATGTATGTGTTGGTTGTGCTGAATGAAGTGTGCGTGTTATGTGTGTGCCAGCCTGGCTGTCGTCCTTCGGGAGGACAGAGCTGTTGTGCTGCACTGGTGTGCGTTCCTGGTGTCCGTCTCTCCTGGGGCCACCGGTCCCCGAGCGGTATGGAGCTCACCGGTAGTAACACCGTTACGAAGCCTGACCAGAGGTTATCTGGTACCACGGGTTTGGGGGGGTCCTGAGGTTGGTCTCAACGCCTCACCCCGGAATCAAAGATTTTTACATCTTGTTGGGGGTCCAGCTAAATTGGGGTTAAACCCCGTCTTAGGTGCCGCTCCCAGTCTGAGTGGAAGAGGTACGGATAGGCCTCGCTCCCGCAGTGAGGAAGAAATGTCCATACACATGTCTTTAGACTGTTTTTCACGTTTGGTGTGGGCAGTTTCTGTCTGCACCAAGTTCTATCCACAGCTGGACTTAAAAACTTATAGGCGACCGGTCCCGGGCTGTAAGGAGCCCAACTGGTAGTAGTCTTGACTACGAAGTCTGACCAGAGGCTTTGTCTGGTACCACGGGGATCAGGAGCCCCTGTAGCGTGTTCGCTCACGCTCAGCCTGGTCATTGTTGGAAGGACCCCTTGTGGGAGCATCGTGGGGGCTGTGGTTGACGCCCAAACGTACGCGGGCAGAGCTATAATTTTATAGCTCGGTGTGGCCTCGACCCCTCACCAAGAGGGAGTGCTTGTCCTTTACGCAGGTACTCGAATTGGTTCCCGCGGACTGGTACCAGGTACCTATTCAAGGGGGCGTTGGTTGACGCATAGACTTCAACCCCATGTGTGATGGCAACCACACCGTGAGCTTAAGCCAGTCTTGGCAGGCGCTCACGTTAAACACCCGGAGACACTTCTGTCACCCATTCCACCAGTAGCCAATCATGAAAAAAGAGATTGTCCTCTTAAGGGCTACTGCTAGAATCTGATATAAAAAAACAAAAAAAAAAAACAAAAAAAAAACAAAAAAAAAATTCTGGAATCGTATCCGAACAGTGAAATTGTTGTTGCTGGTGATTTCAATGTTCATAATTCTAATTCGAGTCACACGACACCCGAGGGTTTGTATTTTGAGTTATTTGCTGAGTCCAATAATTTGACTCAATTAGTTCACGCACTTTCCCTGTGTTGATGGGCAAACGACCTTCTGTCATTGACATCAAACCTCGTCTACTCGTGCTGATGACAGCAGCATTTGTCATTCATATTCATTCTCCAGGCGTCCTTCCATTCTGGAGATCACTAGAAGACGCAGAAATATGAATGACACACTCCAATCCGACCTCCACACTCCAATCCGACCTGTTTGTTGACCACAAGCGTCTGGCGGGTGAAAACTTCCCACCTCTAAATATGGGTGGTGTGGATATTAATGACATGTTTCATTCGACGGAATCGGATCGACTTTAATGTGTGGAAAACCCAATGTGCTTGTTTTCACACAAACGTTTAGCGGGTGACAATTTTCCACCTCTAAATATGGGTGGTGTGGATATTAATGAGTCGAAAGCTCTTGATGTTTTGGGCATGTCAATCCAAGGTGATCTCCGTTGGAACGACCATATTTCTTATGGGCTGAAAGAAGCATATAAGTGCTTAGCCTTTTTTAGACGCCTCTTTTATCTGTTGTATCTATATTCGGACGGATGTAGTAGCGTCTGAAAATGGAGTGCAATTCGCGTATATGGTCAGAAGCTACCGTATTCAAAGTTGTGCGTTAAAACTCATAGGGGACAGTAGGGTATCCAGCTCTATTGAAACCTCGGCGCGACGTCGTGATGTATGGTGTGTATCATTATTTTATCGTTAATTTAATGGTAAATTTTCATCTTAAGTGGCCAACCTGTTTCCTCCGGTTCAGGTATTTAACGGAACAACTCGCCTTTCCTGAGCGGTGAACTCCTCTTATGTCTCGAGTTCATTCTAACGAACCACGCATTATCGTGGGAATTTGTTTTTCGGTCGCGTTGTTAGATTGTTGAATGATATCCGTCGAAACCTTCAAGTGAAGTGTAAACCGTCACCACTCCCTCCTTCCCTCTTCCTAGTAACCTGTAACCTGTAATGCTTTGCATGGATAGGTCGCTTCCCTTGAGTTTGGTTTCATGTGCCATAAAAAGAAGTCGTTGAAATTAGTCGAAGGCGATATTGAAATTTTACCTGTAAATAAAGAATTATATGATAATCTTTCTACCACCACTAACACTCGCGTTTAATTAAAATTCGAATTATCGTTGTTCGAAATGAAACAAGAGTTCTTACTTGGTTTGACTTCAAAAGTATTCTGATCTTTTATTTTCAGTTTTCGTCCTTAAATAATATTCCTTATTTCTAACAATCTACCTAGGCTACATATGGTAATTTTATGGTTGTGAACTCAATGCCCCGTCTCGTCTGGTCCGCTGATCACCTTTTCTCTTGAACCAGGTGTAGACCAGATGTCCTTTCAGATTGTAAACCCGATGCGCCGTCTCGTCTGGTTCGCTGATAAATATGGTATAGCCGAATAGCGAAGTTGGTTGCAGGTTTACTTTCTTCAGATTGTAGGTTAGTTGACTCTTCAATAGGCAGATTCTATGCTAGGAAAAATTTCTGCGAACTTTTAAATACTTTTATTATGTGCCATATTGAGGTTTTCCTCTGCAGAATGTATTGTGGTACCATTTGTGGCTAAAGTTATGAATTCCGTATCATTTATATTTATATCAATATTATTTTTCTTTTGCTTATTATCTACTCTTATTAAAGTAGTTTGCTTATTATCTACTCTATTACATAAAGCATCAGCGTTTGTGTTTAGTGTGCCACGTTTGTAAACAATTTCATAATTAAATTCTTCGAGTTTTAATCTCCACCTTATTAGTTTTGAATTCGGTTCTTTCAAGTTCATAACCCAAGTCAAAGGCTTGTGATCGGTAATAATTTTGAACTTATGGCCAAAAAGATAAGGTCTAAAGTACTTTGTTGCCCATATAATTGCTAGAAGTTCCTTTTCAATAGTTGAATAATTTATTTCACTGGCAGTAAGGGTTCTGCTAGCGTAACAAATTGGTTTGTCGCTATTTATGTAGCCTTGAGAGAGTACAGCTCCTATAGCGAAATTGCTAGCGTCAGTAGTTAAAAGGAAAGGTTTGCTAAAATCTGGGTACTGTAATATTGGATCATTACTTAAAAGTTCTTTGCACATTTCGAATGATTTCATATATCGTTTATTTATTTCAATGGTTTTTCCTTTCTTTAGGCATTCGGTTAGGGGTTTTACGATCTTGGTAAAATCTTTAATACATTTTCTATAATATCCTAGAAGTCCTAAAAAACTTTTAATTTCTTTTTCTGTTTTATGAATCGGAAAATCTTTTATTACTAGAATCTTGTCAGGATTAGATTTAACTCCATCGGTTGATACAATATGTCCTAGGAAGGCAATTTTTTTGTGTAAAAATTCGCACTTGTTTAATGGTATTTTGAAATTTGACGAACGCAATCTTTCGAAAACTTTCCTTAAATTTAGGATATGCTCTTGCAATGAAGTTGAGTATATAATAATATCGTCCAAGTAAACTAAGCAAATGTTGCCTTGTAAGTCTTTTAAAACATTGTCCATAACACGTTGGAATGTGGAAGGTGCGTTTTTCAGTCCAAAAGGCATTCTTATAAATTCGTAATGTCCATTTTCAACTGTAAAACCTGTTTTTGCTATATCTCTTGGATCCATTTCAATTTGATGAAAACCGTTCGCGAGGTCAAGTATTGTAAAATACATACAACGTCCTAATTTATCGAGTATTTCTGTTATATTGGGTAAGGGATATCTGTCCGAAATAGTTTTTTCATTCAATTTCCTGTAGTCGATGACTAAACGCCATTTTTGGTTCCCACTGGCATCTTTCTTTTTGGTGACAATCCAAACTGCTGAACTCCATAGTGAATAACTAGGGCGTATTATTCCTTGATCCAACATAGTGTTTATTTGTTTGAGGATATGCGGATCTCTCTTCTTTGTGGATATGCGGATACCTATACGATTTTGTGTATACTGGTGCGTCGTCTGTTGTAGGTATGCTATGCTTTATTTGATTTGAAAAAGTTAATTTATCTCCTTCTTTATAAAATATATCATTATATTCACGGCAAGTTTTCAAAAGTATTTTTTCTTCCTCGTGATTAAGATGGGATGTGCGAATTAATTGTTTTAAATCAGGAACTTGGCTATTATTTACTTGATTTTCACATTGAATATTAAAGTTATTTATTTCGATAAACTCGTGATGTGAATAAGGAAATACTTTCAGGGGTTGAACAATGTAGACAGTTTGTTCTTTGTTTGTAGTGTTATTAATTTCTACTAAAACAATACTGTACCAATATTTTGCTGTGTATATTCCTTCTGATATATAAAGTCCAGGTTTTAATTGTATTTTTTGGACGAGAATACCTCCGCAATTAACATCGACAGGAATTTTAATAATTATTTTAGAATTGGGGTAAGCGACGTATTTGGGAGAACTGAAGTTGGGTTTGAATAAGAGTCTATCTATTTAGAGAGTTTCTTGTGGTTAGAGAATTTAGAGAGTTTCTTGTGGTTAGAGAATTATTGCTTAAATCAATTTTTGCATTTAATTGAGTTAATGAATATATTCCTAAAAGTCCATCAAAATAGTTGTGAAATTTAAACAGAAGGAATTTAAGTTGTCCTGTTTCTTTAAATTCCGGAAAAATTGGTAATATTGTTTCTTTATTAAGTTGTGGCGGACCTGGTGGTCCCCACAAGCGTCGAAGCCGCGAGTCGCTGAACGCAAATTAGCGCAAATTCGGTTTCTTTTCATTATCGGCATTCCAACATTGTTGCTCATCGCGGTGTACGATAACGATCGGCGACAGCCATCTGATTCGCTTCAGGCCGTAGCCTGGCGCGCTCATTGCTGACGCTGACGAACGTCGGCGCTGCGATTTGAGGCGGCGGAATAGCTACCCGCCGTCTTGACTCATCAGTGTATCGAGCTCGCTTTCGTCTATTGTAAAGACGCAGCGTCAGCATGCGAGCGCTGGCCGGCGCAGCTCTCCTATCGTTAGCGCTGACGTAGGGAGGGTTGTTTATAAGGCCCAGCGCGATGCATCGTGAGAGCATTGCAACAATGTGGAAGTACGTGACCATCGGTTTGTTTTCGGTGACGGTCTTATATTTCGCGGCGAAATACATTCTGCAGTGGTGGTGGTGGCATTCCCTCTATGATATGCTGCGATAAGTAGCGATCGCTGCTTCCTACGAAAATCAGTTCAGTTTTCGGCGTCAATCCAGCGACTGATCTCTCGGCGACTCGCGGCTTCCAGAAATTCGGCGATGTTGTTCACTTTCAACGATGTTCTTTCGTAGATAGCTTTTTTGTGCACTAGTTTTTTAGTTAATTAGTTGTTTTTATTAGCTATTTACTTTAGCTACATTAATTTCCTACATATTTTGTTATTTGTATTCTTCACTAGTCTTTAGTTAGTGTTTGCTTATTTATTCTTTGATAAAAAATTTTCCAGAAATTTTTAGTTACGTTTCTTTGTTTAATAATATTTTTTAGTTTGTTTTAATTTTGTTAAAAGACTTGGTTTTTTATTTTTCAATTTTTTATAATTTTTTAAAAAAAAACTGCACTTTTATCGCTAACAATAGACCGTCATCTAGCCTGTCCGACTGCGCCATTTATCGTTGTTCGAAATGAAACAAGAGTTCTTACTTGGTTTGGCTTCGAAAGTATTCTGGTCTTTTATTTTCAGTTTTCGTCCTTAAATACTATTCCTTATTTCTAACAATCTACCTAGGCTACACATGGTAATTTTATGGTTGTGAACTCAATGCCTCGTCTCGTCTGGTCCGCTGATCACCTTTTCTCTTGAACCAGGTGTAGACCAGATGTCCTTGCAGATTGTAAACCCGATGCGCCGTCTTGTCTGGTTCGCTGATAAATATGGTATCGCCGAATAATAACGGGATGGGTAATTAAGGCAGGAGACAGTGGTAATTCGCGCTCTATAAATTGACCTAGAACACGCATCGCGGAAATAAATATTATAAATATATAACGTATTCAGTCAGTGGCGGTGTGCAGTTTAGGTATCGTCTAAAAGTATGCGTACGGAACTAGTAACTCACAACATCCCTCCACCCCTAGGGAAAGAAAAAAATTAATATCGTACAGCGATGTTAGTTTTTCGTTTTTATTACAATATTTCTACTGGGTGGTTTCAACTGTTTGATACAATCCTTAATGCTACTATAAAACACTGGCCATGAACTTCGAAAAATCATCTTAGAAATTTAAAATATATTTGTTTCCTGAAGTGGTTTCTGGTAAAATTCCTACAATGTGCACATAAACTTTGTCGAAGGGCTTCAGTGGTGTGTCAGTCAACACCATTGGCATTTTCGTTAATTTTGAACTTTTATTTGTTTAACATTGGGACAATTCCTGACATAGTCTTTTATTTGCTTTTGCATGCTTGGAAAAATCTTTCATGATTATCTCTATTTCTTTTGGGTCAGATAGCAATATCGCATTATTAGCTTCCAGTTTTTCTGCGTCGTCTGGTGTCGGTCCCAATTGTTGTGAATTTTGAAGTGAGTTATTTAACCTATCCTGTTCCTTAGCCTTGGTCTTTGAGCTCGTTTGAATTGCTACTACCGTTTTCCGGCTTTCCTGAGATATTCTAAGAGCGTCTGCGTTTAAGTTTTTCTTACCAGTGTTGTACATTCTTTCGACTTCATGTTCTGACAAACTGTGTATATACCTAGCTAACCGAGATTTTTGATCCTTTAAATTCGCTATACCTTTCAATGATTGGTGATTTGTGAAAATTTTGAATGGTATGCCTAAAAGATATGCTCTAAAATTTTTCGTAGTACAAACGATCGCCCAAAATTTATGTTCAATTATGTAATACCGTTTCTCGGCTCCATTCAATGTTCTACTGGCAAAACCTATTGGCCTGTATTTGCATACTTCTCCTTGGGACAACACTGCGCCTAGAGCTTCATTGCTGGCGTCTGTTGTTAACAAGAAGGTGTCGTGACCGCGGTCGAAGGTGGTTCAGTGTGCTCGCGGGAAAAACAGAAACAAATATAAAGAAATATTTTCAACAAACACAAAGTCACAGTGCAATAACATTGATTTGAAATACAATGCATTAAAATATAACAATAAACATTAATAAATTCACAAAAACAATAACACCAAATAACACAAATAGACAATCAAACGGAATGCAGAGAACCAAGCGAAGGGCTTATTTATGCTCTCCGCAGTAAAGCCCAGCATTTCGTTTCTTTCTTCTCCTCCTCCTCCTCCTCCTACTTACTGGTCCCGTTAGGTGTGCAGGAGGCTGTGAGTGCACCGTCGGCTGAAGCGTGGCAAGATAAAGGCATAACACTTGTCTTGTCGCGTTTTCCTTTGCCTGCGGTATAGGCTTGACCGCTTGTGCAGCTGACTTTATACCTCTTTACAGTGGGTGGCGATGACAAAATTTCGTATAGACTCCACAAATGTGCGTGGCTTGAGGGCGAATTTCTTCGCGGTCTATGCGTATGTTTGTACTCACCAACCGCATATAATGGCACTGGGTGAGACCCAGGAGTTATTTGCTGAGTCTAATAATTTGACTCAATTAGTGAAGGAACCAACGCACTTCCCCTGCGTTGATGGGTAAAACCAAAATATTCTAGACCTTTTTCTAACTTCACATCACAGCAAGTATGATGTGAATGTTCTTGCACCTCTTGGTAATTCGGACCCGGACCACGCTACAATTTCTGCTACCTTCCCATATTCTAGTCTTCAATCCGCTCATCAGCCATCTCCGAATCGGACAGTGTGGCTTTATGAGAAGGCTAATTGGGATGCGCTGAACTCCTTTTTCAATTGCAAATTGTGTTTCAGAGATAGAATCATAAATGCTACAGCAAAATTGGTAGAAAATATAATTTTATTGTGTATGAGGTCTTTCATACCCAATAAAAGAATTTCCATTAAACCAAAAAACCATTCCTGGTTTAATGCGACTTGCAGACAAGCAGTCAGGTCAAAAGAGAAAGCATTTAGGAATTGGCGTTTAAACAAAACTGCTGATACTAAACTGCTGCGCAATAAGGCCAGAAATAGGTGCAATCCCACTCTAAAGCGCGAAAAAGTTCTTTACGAACAGCGCCTTAGACGTAGAGTTCCTGAATACCATAAGGGTAGTAAGAACTTTTGGTCGTTCGTGGGAGAGTGAAGAATAAGACGCGATCGTCTATTCCAACTCTCCTCAAGGATTCCCACCCACTTATAACGTCGTCCTCAAGTGTTCCCACCCACTTATAACGTCGAAGCTTTTAAAAGAAGTATAAATCGACACTACTCCCACGTTTCCCCTTCCCACTAACCTTTTCCCTTCTAAACCAACGAATGCTTTGCATAGATAGGGGGCATCCCCTGAGTTCGGTTCTTTCTGCCATAAAAAAAATGGCTTTGAAAAGTCTGGATAATCTAGTACAGGTGAAAAAATCATTGCCTTCTTGAGATCTTCGAATGCCTTCCGTTAAAAGGAATTTAGCTGCCCTCCTAAGCAATTTATTAATGGGAAAAGCTATTTTGGACGTACCTTCAATAAACTTCCAATAACAATTACCTAATCCTAAGAATGCATGCATTTCTTTCTTACTCATAGGCGCTTTAATGTTTATTACTTCATTACGCACTCAACCTTTTATGGATCGGGGAGTGCCCCTAACTCCGCATACTTATGACCTAAATAAACTATTTCTCCTCTTAAAAACTGTAACTTTTCTGTGTTTAATTTTAAAATATTATTTCTAAGAATTTCAAATACCTTACATAACCTATCTTCATGTTGCTGTAAGTTTCTACCATATATTACAAAGTCGTCTAAATAAACAAAGCAATCTATCCCCTGAAGCCCTGTGAGAATATGTAATAATTCTCTCAAAAGTTGCAAGCGTTCCAGTTACCCAAATGGCATTCTATTACACTCAAAATGTCCTAAATTCCAAATTTATTAGACTCAAATGTCCGAACTAAATGCCGTCTAATCATCACTAAAACTTTATGATAGCCACTAGTTAGATCTAGTGCCAATAAATATCTACTATATTTTAATAGTATAAAATTTCTTCAATTCTAGGAATAGCGAAAACCTGCTTAATTGTGACGTCATTTAACTTGCTATAAACTATTACTGGCCTCCATGTATTTTGTCCATCCCTTGACGTTTTCTTGGGTACCAACAAAGAGGAGAGTTCAGGGCGATTCGCTATGTATAATCCCGTCGTCCAGTAGTATTTGCACTTGCCTGTTTATTTCTTCCCTATGGAATTAAGCCAACCTATACTGCTTCTGATCAATAGGTGGCTGGTCTTGCATGATTGGTATTTCATGCTTTAAGACGGATGTACACGACAGTCTACTTCCTTCCAACAGAAAAATATCATGGAACGAAGCACATATATTTCGTATTGAATTTCCTTCCTCTACATTTGGGTCTTTATCCAAATTTAATTGGCTCACTAACCTTTCTATCAGTTCCCTAACGTATGTCCCCTGAACTCTGTTAATTATACCACTTGAAGGAATTTTGAACTTATTGAAATCGGTAAAATTCGGTTTAAAGCTACTATCTATCACTATATCCCGTTCTGTAGAATTCAAAACTGCAACGTGTACTCAATCTTCCCTTACATTCCCTTAATTCACACTTACATTCTCCCATGTAGACGTCTGGAGAAATTTACTATTTATAGTATGTACCACCACTACCGTAATATTGGTCAGTAGTATATAAATGTATGTTATAATCCACAATCAACAACAACAGGTAAAATAATAGCTCATCATGAGGAGCATGAGGAGTACAACAACAACAACCTCACGGAGTTGCCAGATCAAGGATTAATCCTCACGAAGTTGTCAGATCGAGGATTTCGGTAGACAGAGTGGCCATATCGAGGATTTTTATTATTATTATTATTTTTTTTTATCATTGTTTTTTAATTAAAAAAGTTTTGGAAACTTTTCGTGGGATTTTTTGTGGGGATTTGATGACTTTTTGTGGGGATTTGGAGACTTTTTGTGGAATCTTCCCGGATTTTCAGGTGACAACCCTGGCGGCTGGAGCTGAGGATTAAAGGCTGGAAGCTGGGGACTGGCGGCTGACGGTCGGTCGGTCCGACGGTTGGTTGGGGGGAGATGGTGAGGAAGCACGGAAAGGGAGGGTTACGAGGTGCGTTATTGTATGTGAGTATTGGGTGACTAGCAGGTGGCAAGGGGAGATGGGTGTGCTTGATGGATTCGAGTTTCAGCACTGTATGCGGATCGTAGCAGCGAAGGCAGAGTTAGTGTTGTTGTTGTTGATGTAAGACACTGACTCAGAAAATTGTAAGCAATCAGCGGGCTCGCCTTGTGGTTGTTGTTACAGTTGTTTATTTCATGGGAACTGCGAACAGCGGCTTAGCATGCATTGGGATCGAACTGTGGCTTATCTTAAAATAGTTACGGAAGCAGCGACAGCTTTGCATGTTTTGATATCTGTTAACGAGAGCATATTTGTGCTATATTTATTAAATATTACGCTGTCTCAAGAAGCGAAAAATAAAATGGGAAAAAATAACATAAGATGTATGTTTTTTATTTTCAAGAGTTTCAGATAGAGTATTTAAGGACCAGAAAATTATAACCTAACAGCATTCAGTTTCCATAAATAAAAGTGAAATTTACACTTGAAAGAGTCATCGCCACCAACAATAAGAAGAAGAAGGACAACATCTCCACCAAAAATAAGAACAACACCAGAATATACGCCACCACCAACGGTAACCGCAAAAATAACAACAACAGCAATAGTAACAACAACAACAATTATGCATACCGCATTTATTAAATATATAGAGGAAATAATTGATTACTCCGCAAACACGTGCTGGGAGCATGACGTGGTGACCTTAAAAGAGAATATAAAAGCACATCTCAATAAATTTCAACAACAGCCATCACGGAGGACGGCATTAACCATTATAGGCAATATTGAGTTATTGGAAAAAAAATTTATTCAATATAACTATAGTGGTTTCACCTTTCCAAAATGGGTTTTGGAAGTATTAATATTAAATAATTAAATAAAGTATCAAACCAATCAAATTTTTATAAAGTATCTCATAATTATTTATTAAAACTCTATTGTTTATTTTGTCGAGAATTAAATTAATGTAAACATTTCCCAAGAATGTGATGAAATCTTACACAATTTAGGGATGCATGAGTGTACATGCATAGAGCCGGATTATTTTGGAAATAATTTGTGAAAAATGTCGTTAAAAGCACTAAGAGTAAAGCGAGGACGGGTAAAAGGTTGTATTACATGCATTTCTAATTATATTGAGCAGATTAATGAAACTACGAGGGTAGAAGAGCTTGAATCGAGGTTAATGGTATTGGACGATTATTGGCGAGAATTTATTTATTAAAATCGAAGATGATTTGTGCGAATTTGAGGAGGAGCATACAGTTGGTGACGAGAATGTGAATAGCAGAACTGAGGGGGAAGCTGCAGGCGGGTCATTTGAGCAAGTTGAAACGAAATATTTATGCACTTGTGCTTCTATTTTAAGCGCAATTCGTCAATGTCAAGGTCAAGTAAATCAACAAGCAACTACTTCTCAGCCGACACAAACAGCAGGTGATGCAATTGACAGGTTGGCGGCTCAGCAAAATACACTATTGCAAAGTCTTGCGAGAATATTGCCTATCGCGAATGAGGTCGCTTTACCCAAAATTGTTATTCCACCATTTTCGAGAGATTACAGTGCATGGACAAGTTTTCGCGATTTATTTGTTGGATCGGTTGACAATAAGCCGCATTTAACTCCAACCCAAAAATTGTACTATTTAGTGTCATTTTTACGCTGTGAAGCTGCCACTCTGCTTATAAACATCCAATATGTGATGAAACCTATGCAGAGGCATGGGACAAACTGGAAAGGAGATGCGATCGTCCTGACCTCGTGGCACTGTCGTATGTCAAATTATTTATGGATCTACCAAGCACGCACAAATCAAATTCGCCCACACTATAGTACGAGCTATTATCGACGGAGCCGATGAATGTCTACGCAGACTCAGTGGAATCTCATCGAATACTCGGGATCCATGGCTAGTTTATTTATTATGTAAAAGGCTAGACTCCGAAAATCGTCAGGGATGGCTAAAATTATGTAGTTCTACTCCTGTTGTTACAATTTATCAGCTTTTAAAATAGTTGGAAGGTCGATTTAATCAACTTGATTCCAATGACACGAATAAGCAGTCGGTGATCAGAGCTCATGTTGCCAACAACTCGTCATAAGCTTACCTCAAATGCAAATTAGCACATGTCTTACGCTAATGCTCAGAGTTTGCGTCTCTTAGTGTTGAGTCGCGCAGGAAGTTTTCCAAAGATCACTAGCTTTATTTTAATTGTCTTAAAAAGGGACACAATGCAGCAAGATGCAATTCTTCTTTTCGTTATCGAGTATGCAAAGCTCGTCATCATACTATCAGTGTCGACTCATACTTCTAGGAGTACTACAAATTCCAAGGCATCTACTGCAAACACGTCACTTTCCGTAACAGATACACTAACATCATCAGCGTTAACTCATCATGAGCAACCTCTTCGCAGCAAAATAGTGGCAGACATTGATCAATCTACGGGGATTCTGCCAACGGCCATTGTCAAAGTGCAAGATCAATGTGGAAACTATAGTACTTCGAAATACGTGCACTTATTGACTCGAGCTCACAAGTGTCGTTCATTACCGAATCGTGTGTTCAACGTCTGGGTCTTCAACGAACAAATGCCCGCTTGTGTGTGCGTGTAATCGCATCATCCGACGCTAGGGTGACCAAAGGAAGAGTTCGAATAAGAATATGTTCTCTGGTTCGTGATTTTGAAATCGATGTGCACCCATACGTTTTGTCGCGGATAACGTCTGAAATTCCGGGTCGAGATTTGTCAATTCAAAATGGAGAGGTTATTTCGCATCTAAATTTGGCTGATCCTCATTTTGGTGTTTCAAGATCAGTAGAGTTGCTTTTGGGTGCTGATATTGTGTGGTCATTCTTTCTAGATGGAAAAATTTGTCTTGAACTCCCATATCTCTATGCGTTAAATTCAGTGTTTGGCTGGATTGTGGCTGGCCATTGCCATAATATATCAGCAAATCTTACGTCGTATACAATTGTGCTCAATGTTGACAAGCTTTTGCAGAAATTCTGGGAAATTTAAGAAGGTCAAATGAAAGAATCAACCTCCAACCACGACGACCTTGCTGAACTGAACTTTCGCAGAACACATACGCGTTCAGCTGACGGACGCTACGTTGTAGAACTTCCGTTCACGGCAAGCAACACCACTTTCGGGGATACTGTTTCTGGAGCTGTTTCACGTTTGCGTGGCATGGAAAACAAATTCTCCAGAAATTCAGAACTTCAAACCAAGTATCTAGAACTCATGAAAGAATATATTTTATTGGGGCATATGCAACCAGTTGACCCAGAAAACATTTCAACTCAACCGCAATACTACCTTCCCCACCACGCTGTTTGCAATCCAAATAGTTCAACCACCAAATTAAGAGTAGTTTTTGATGGGTCACATAAAGATTCATTTGGGAAATCCCTAAACGATACCCTTTTAATTGGCCCACAAATTCAGCGTGATCTGTTTGGCGTCTCGCTTAGATTTCGACGATTTGCGTCAGATATTTCGCGAATGAGAAGCCGAATGAGAATAATTTCCATACGAGTTGACAAATGCGAATCCATCTCATTCGTTTTGAATGAGAATCGAATGAGAATAAAATAAAGATTTTGAAACACCCTATAGCTGGGATCAAAAAAATCCCATAACAAAAACAGTGGAAATTGAACGCAAATAATTGCAATCAGCTGTTTTACACGTTTTACAAGTGTGGGGACAACCCACATTAACATAAAAGAAACGTTATCTATAATGAATAGTGAGTTCCAATTTAAATGTATACAAATGTATAAAATCGGCGTTACAAATTGTTGCAAGACTTTCTGTTTGCATACTTGAAATTAATAATGCTGTTTTTGTTAATTCTTCTATTTTT
Organism: Sicus ferrugineus; assembly: GCA_922984085.1. NCBI lineage: Eukaryota > Metazoa > Arthropoda > Insecta > Diptera > Conopidae > Sicus > Sicus ferrugineus. The sequence goes on along the minus strand of OV277348.1, from coordinate 25,828,397 downwards.
CGCAATCAATAAATTATTTGACTATGTTGTAAATTATTTTCAATCGATTTTTCAGAACAGCTGATAGTTTTGCCAAACCGAATGAGAAAGGCGATGTAAACGGTTTGCGAATGACTGATTCAATATTCTCATTCGAGGTCGATGTAAACGTAGTATATGGGACGGCCTCCGCACCTTTTTTATCAGTCCGAGTATTGCAGCAACTGGCAATCGATAACAAAACCAAACTGCCGCGCCCAGCGGACGTAACCCTTCATAATATTTACGTCGATGATATTATGGTGGGTGCGGAGTCGCTTGACGAATTACATAGTATAAAATCTGAGCTCTCAAAGCTTTTAGAAATGGGCGGCTTTCAGCTGAGTAAATGGAATTCAAATTCTGAAGAGTTTCTGTCCAGTTTGTCAGTTGATAGTGGTGAAGCCTCCTTTTTGGACACTGATCAATCTATGGACAAAGTCGTAAAGATGCTCGGACTTTGTTGGAGTCCTGCTTCAGATGTATATTCATTTCGAGCTGCGAAACTAACAAATCAAACTGTTACAAAAAGGCTTATCTTATCTGAAGTTTCTCAAGTATTTGATGTTTATGGTTGGTTGTCACCATCAACAATTTTAATAAAAATTTTATTCCAAAAATTGTGGTTGTTGAATGTAAACTGGGACGATTCACTTCCTAAGGAAATAGTTCAGCAATAGCAAGAACTGAGGCAGTCGATTCACCATTTCGAAACGATTACAATTCCTAGACGAATTTACATCTCCATGCCAGACGTAGAAATACATTGCTTTTGCGACGCATCAGCAGTTGCCTATGCATCTGTTATTTATTCGGTATTCCGTTCATATGACTCAAAACCCTTGATAGACATAATTACGGCTAAGTCAAGTGTTGCACCATTAAAATCAGTTTCAATTCCTCGTATGGAGCTCTGCGCTGCGCTGCTCCTTTGCCGATTATTTGGAGCAGTCAAACGCATTATCGACGTTTCCAAGGCGGCACTGTATGCTTGGACTGACTCTGAAGTAGTTCTGCACTGGTTATCATTACCGTCTCGCACCTGGAAAATGTTTGTTGCCAATCACACGGAGGAAATTTTAGATACGATTGCACGGCCTTGCTGGAATTACGTAAACACCCGTCAGAATCCGGCGGATTGTGCATCGCGTGGAATAATGCCAGATCAATTAGTCAAGCATGATTTGTGGTGGAACGGACCTCCATGGTTGCAGTTTAACAAAAATAAGTGGCCTTCATCTAAATTTAAAGATCAGAATAAACTTCAGTGTTCAGCAGATGTGCTTTGGCAAAAAGGCATACATATGCTTTGGTGATTCTTGGGCGTTTACAAGTTGTCATTTTTATTTTTAGAGAACATGCAATATCACAACCGCTATTGAGAAATGGTCGACTTGGCTGCACAGTTAGCCATTATTTGCACCGAGTTTATCGCCGAAGTTGAAAACAGCGTTTGCATTTGAACACAATGGATCTGACCAAATTTCGAGCACCTTTTTTGTTTTTCTATATCAGAGTTCAGGAGCTGCTAAGCTTCAAAGCTTTTTGTGCTGATAGCACGAGCTCCTGTTAAGAGGGTTGATAGAGGGAGGGGAGTGGAAAGTTTTTCTTTTTTTTTTTTTTAAATTGTAGAACTATTTTTTTAGTTTTTGTAGAACTAATAGCGCTAGGCTAGGCCTTAAGTACGCTGAAAACAACGCAATTAACATCCATGCCCAAGGCGGGATTCGAACCCGCATCCCCGGCGCTCGCAGCGAGGTTATCACACACTGCGCCACCGAGGACGGCAATCTCGTCCTATAATCCAAAAGTGTTGGCGAAGAATCACAAACAGCTCAGTTACGCCTGCATGCAGATAGGTTTTGTGCATATTTATGCCGATCAGCTCCGCTGTATGGTGGCGTGGTAGAATAATTGGATGTTTCATACTGTAGGAAATATTCGTGTTTTGAAGTCTACCGCCCACACGTAACAGACCGTTCGAATCAATAAATGGTGAGAGTTTGAGGAGTGGATCCTTTTTATGAAGCATTTGTTGACCTAACAACTACGTCACTGTACTTGCAAAGGTGTTTCTCTGTACGGCTATAAGTACTCTCACTTTGGCTGAATGCAGTTCTTCAAACGTAGGAGGGCCTTTAACTGCCTTAAGTCTACGTTGCAATGTCAACATAAATCTGCAAACATATGCAACAACTTGAAGTAATCGATTCCATGACGAACATCTGTCGGCGACTTCCACTAGTACGGATATCTTGTCTTCTGACCCCAAATTACATAATACAGCCTGTTTCTTCTCAAACAAAGGAAATGGTTTAATGCAAGTAAATTCACAGAAACCCGAATTAATTTGTTGGAATGATCCCTATAAGCTGGTAGATAGATTACGACATTTTCTATTATCCGTTTCGGATGAAGATAGCTTCTATATCAACGAAATAATTTCCATTATCGGAGAATTACGAGAAGCCGACATAATTGAGTAACTTTCACATACATATATTGCATATCAAGAGAACATCTTATCAACAGATAATCATACATAACCACATCATTTTTATAAACATATAAATCGAAATTAGTTTTAATTACTACTCGAAACATTTTTTACAATACAAATTATCAAAAAGTTTTTATATTAATAAAAAATAAAGAAATAAAACAACTTTATAAATATGTATTCTTATTTATATAATCTGGTATAAAATGATATCAATTTATTTATTCTGCAAACAATTAAATTGATATTGCAGCAAACACAAGTCTGGTCTGTCTACAGTTTCACTTGAGGACCAGCAAACGTAGTATAATGGCAGCCATATCGTGACTCAATCGCAAATTCATTCTCATACTGGCTTAGTTTTATATAGTTGGTTAAAATGTATTCAAAATGTTCTTCCAGTATATTTTCCCTGTCTGTTACTAAAAAGTCATGAACTCGAGTTAAAAATGCTGGTATATTTACGTGATTCATGTTGTTTATAATAGTTAATAATTGATTGTTGACTGAATTCTATTTGTTCCATCACATAATTTTATAAAGTGAAAAACTTATACGTTACTTACGGTTGAATACTTTTTTCCAAGAATTAATTTAGCTAATTCCAAGAATTAACAAATAAGATATAAAATTTATGCATGTACTCTCATGCATCCTTAAATTGTGTAAGATTTCATCACATTCTTGGGAAATGTTTACATTAATTTAAATCTCGACAAAATAAACAATAAATAGAGTTTTAATAAATAATAATGTGATACTAAAAATTTTATTGGTTTGATACGTTATTTAATTATTTAATATTAATACTTCCAAAGGCCATTTTGGAAAGTTGAAACCACTATAGTTATATTGAATAAATTTTTTTTCCAATAACTCAATATTGCCTATAATGGTTAATGCCGTCCTCCGTGATGGCTGTTGTTGAAATTTATTGAGATGTGCTTATATATATTCTGCGTTAAGGTCACCACGTCATGCTCCCAGCACGTGTTTGCGGCGTAATCAATTATTTCCTCTATATATTTAATAAATGCGATATGCATAATTGTTTTTGTTGTTGTTACTATTGTTTTTGTTGTTATTGTTGCTGTTACCGTTGCTGTTCGGTTATAATTTTCGGTTATAATTTTCTGGCCCTTAAACACTCTGTTTGAAACTCTTAGAAATAAAAACATACATCATATGTTATATTTTCTAATTTTATTTTTCGCTTCTTGAGACAGCGTAATTTTTTTTTTTTATGGCAGATAGAACCAATCTCAGGGGATGACCCCTATCCATGCAAAGCATTCGTTGGTTTAGAAGGGAAAAGGTTAGTGGGAAGGGGAAAAGTGGGAGTAGTGTCGATTTACACCTCTTTTAAAAGCATCGACGTTATAAGTGGGTGGAAAAACATGCGCAGGGAGACTATTCCACAATTTAACTGCGCGACCGAAAAACGAATTCTCGCGGTAGTGGGTAGTGCGATGGAACGGGATCGAGACGTAAAAGGGGTGCACCGCTCTGGAAAGCCGAGTAGATCTGTTGAATACCTGAACCGAAGGAATCAGGCTGGCTACTTCAGAGGAACAATTACCATTAAAGTAACGGTAAAATAAGGTTACACACCCCACATCCCGAACATCTATAAGTTTTATCGTACGACCTTGTATACGGTACAGAAACTGAAGATATGCTTTCGAAGCTCCCGACCAAATATACGAGTTGTACTCCATTTTCGGCCGGATATAAGTGGTGTAGATACAACGAAGGTCGGTTGAAGTGAAGTATTTCTTGCACCGCTTTAAAAAGCCTAAGCACTTGGCTGCTTCTTTCGACACATCAAAAATGTGATCGTTCCAACGAAGATCGCATTGTATTGTCATGCCCAGAACATCAAGAGCCTCCGACTCATTAATATCCACACCACCCATATTTAAAGTTGGAAAGTTGTCGCCCGCCAGACGCTTGTGGGTCAACAAACAGCATTGGGTCTTCCGCGCATTAAAATCGACCCGATTCGCTTGACCCTACTCCTGGATTTTGTTGAGGTCAGATTGGAGTGTGTCATTCATAATACTGCGTTTTCTATTGATCTCCAGAATAGAAGGACGCCTGGAGAATGAATATGAATGACAAATGCTGCTGTCATCAGCAAACGAGTAGACGGGGTTTGATGTCAATGACAGAAGGTCATTGATAAAAATGAGAAAAAGTGTTGGAGACAGGATCGAACCCTGAGGAACTCCAGCATTAATGGAGTGCTCTTCGGAAGCAAAGCCGTCTATCACAACCCGAATAGAACGGCCGCTGAGGAAACTCGATATCCATCGAGTGAATGTATTACCGACACCATAAGCAGCCAGTTTAGGCACGAGTGCTTTATGCGACACCCGGTCAAATGCCTTGGAGATATCCAAAGCAACAACCTTACTCTCACCGAATTGGTGAACACAACTGTTCCACCGCTCAGTGAGGAACGCCATCAAATCACCTGTGGAGCGGTGAGCACGGAAACCGTACTGGCGATCGCTGACCAATTGGTTGCTCTCCAGATACCTCATCAGGTTAAAATTTGTAACGCTCTCCATAACTTTGGAGAGCATTGAACAGATTGCTATGGGCCGGTAATTGGCAGGATTCGTAGCCTCACCTTTTTTGGGAACTGGCTGCACATTGGCAATCTTCCAGGAAGTAGGAAAAACTCCTGAAGTGATAAATTAAAGAGATTGCGCAATGGGCGAGCCAGTGTTGAGGCGCACTTTCTCAACACGTGGGCTGAAATGCCATCCGGTCCCGAGGATTTATTGACGTTGAGGTTTACAAGCACTCTTTTAACAGCCCGCGTTCGAAAGTGCATCTCAGGCATAATATGAGACACACCATTGATCACGGGTAGTGGTTGGCTACTCTCTGGAAGAGAGCAGTTTTCAGCAAACATTTTGGCTAATAAGTTTGAGTGAGTGAAAATCTGTATATATATATATATATATATATATATATATATATATATATATATATATATATATATATATATAGGAAAAGAAGGTAGGAAAATTAATTCGGCCCTGACACGTTCAATCTCAATATATATATATATATATATATATATATATATATATATATACATATGAAATGAAATGAAGGGCTCTCTTGTTGTTCGGAGTTGCTTTGTGCTATATCCGCTGCGATCGTCGTTGAAATCGTACGGGCAGCATACAACTCATACAACTCATGCTTGGAGTCTCTCCTCCTGGCGGCGAATCCATTAGAAGCGGATGATACTAAAACAACTGATCTAGCCGTCGTGAAGTGAAAATATCGACGTTGTTACCACCTTTATGTACGCTTCTCCGGACATAACATCAGTTTACCGCCGTGTGACACTGAGGTTTTTAACGATTATCGTTTTGTTTTTAGCGATTATGAATCGTGGCCGACATTTCGGGACTGTGGCGGACCTGGTGTGATCCCCACAAGCATCGAAGACGCAGGTCGCAGAACTCAAATTAGTTCACTTTCGTTTTCCGTTCCTTGCCGACGTCCAACATTGTTGCTTATCGCAGTGTACAATGACGATCGACGACAGTCATCCGACTCGCTTCAGGCCGCCGCCTGACGCGCTCATTTCTGACGCTGTCAAGTAACGGCGCTGCGATTTGAGGCGACGGAGTAGCTACCCGCCGGCTTGACTCACCAGCGCAGTTTCGTCTATTGTGAAGACGCAGCGTCAGCATGCGAGCGCTGGCCGGCGCAGCTCTCCTATCGTTAGCGCTGACGAAAGGAGAGTTATTTATAAGGCCCAGCGCGAAGGCATAGTGGGAGCATTGCAACAATATTGAAGTACGTGACCGTCGGTTTGTTTGCATTAACCGTCTTGTATTTCGCTGTGAAATACATTCTCCAATGGTGGCGGTGGCATTCCCTAGGGGATATGTTGCCAACACCATAAATAACAAAGACACAGTCTTCAGTCTGCCGAATTCTCCTTAAGCGTCAAGAAGTTTTTTAGCCAGCGACCGGTAGTCAGCGACTCGCGAGAATCTAGGTTGAATATATAAAATAAATTGTATTGTGTAATTAAATAAAATATCTTAAAAAACTTTTTTTAAGTGAAAAACTGGAGACCACAGGACATTTGCTCAGCGCTCTATATCCGTAACAATCGACTATCCGCGGTCGAAAAGTTGTTTCACCGTAATCAGAAGACAAGAGGTGAAACCAAGAAAATAGTGCAGAAATCCCCCCTCATCGACACCGGCTTCGATCAAGCTTGGCGAAACCTCACCGATCGCTTTGAAAATAAACGTATTCTCGTTAACGTTCAACTCCGAACGTTATTAATTCTCACCCCAATCACCAAGAAATCTGGAGTTGCAATCAAACGTCTACAACGATAGATTAATAACTACCTCTCAGCTGACGTGGACAGCTGGGACGCAATTATTGTGCATCTTTGCTCAACTCGCCTTAACGAGTTAATTGATTACACTCAAACGCGAAATTCCCGAATGGAGCGAAATGGACGCATTTCTAACTTCCCATTTTCAAACGTTGGAGACAGTTGACGACATTCGGAAATCCGTTAACCACCCGAAAAAAGCGTCGAATACTTCTACGTGCTTCCCCGCCACCCCGAAGCCTGTGAATACGTTCCAGGCTAATATGATTTCGACTAGCTGCAAATTATGCAGTGATCAGCAGCATCCGCTCCGCCAATGCCCACGTTTTCTGGCAATGAACTTGGAAACACGTTGGGCGACAGTTCAAAGAATCCATTTCTGTTCGAATTGTTTGGCACATTCACACAAAGTGAAAGATTATGCAAGTGTGTTCACATGTATGTCGTGCCGCAAGCGGCATCATACACTGTTACATCGCGAGGCGGCCACGGACCCCCAACCCAACTCTCGTTCGCACTCTACCCATATAACCTTTGCCAAAACCAAGGTCGCCCCTATTAAAACCATGTCTATCCCTCGACTGGAATTGTGTGAAGCGGCTCTCTTGGCCGATATGATATCCTCCTCCATCCTCTGCGTGACCGGACGGTTAACCTCCTGCCCATCACTCTCATACGATGAACGTCACCCTATTTTGCTCCCCTACAATTGCGTCTTCACCCGTCTTTTGGTTAGTTTTATCTATGATATCAGCTTACCCTGTGGAAACCAGCTGATGCTGCGCTTGCTTCGAATGCGGTACTGGATACCTAAAGTCAAGAATATTATTAAATTCACGATTCATAATTGTAAGCCTTGTTTCCTCCAAAAGAAGCAACTACGCACTCAACTCATGGCCGCTCTAACCGCTGAGCTCAGGTGTTGCTTCTTTTGGAGTAAACAAGGCTTACAATTATGAATCGTGAATTTAATAATGTTCTTGGCCACACTCTCTCACACTCTCTCTCCCTGTACTGCCACCGGTCTGGACTTCGCTGGACCGTTCGACATCAAGAACTACACTGGAAGAGCCTGCCTTATCACCAAAGGCTATGTCTGTGTCTTCGTGTGCTTTGCGACGAAACCATACACCTTGACCTTGCCAGCGATTTGTCAACCCCGACATTTCTCGCTGCCTTCGGACGATTCAGCGCTCGCCGAGGATGTCCCACTGATGTGTACTCCGACAACGGACGAAATTTCGTCGGAGCAGCGAAGACCCTTCGACGAGAATGAGAATCGGTAATTAAGCATACTCAGAGAGCTGTCATCTCTCAATACGCTCATCAACAACTGCGATGGCACTTCATCAAGTTTTAAGCTCCACTTCCGCAAATTCGCTGGCGATCTCCGTTTCACGTTTGAAGAGTTTTCCACCATATTCTCCAAAATGAAGCTTTCCTGAATTCTAGACCCCTTAATAGCATGTCAGAAGATCCTTCGGAACTGCAACCTCTAACTCCAGGACATTTCCTCGTCGGCGGCCCGCTCCGCTTGGCTCCGACAGAACCCGAACTACTGCAATCTCTACACAGAATTGTGAATAGATGGCAGAAGGTCCGAGCTGTCTATTAGCAATTTTGCTCCCGGTGGAAAAACGAATATCTCATCGAACTTTACAAACGCACTAAATGGAAGTTTCCCCAAGTTAATTTAAAAATCAACGACACTACAAGCGTTACCATGCAATCTTTGTTTAATGCGATTCAATACCTTGAATCGCCAATTCGCAACCATCAAGGAATTTGTACAACTCATTACGTAGATCTGGAGAAAGTGTTCCCGAAAACAAAGGCACTAAATTATTTATTATCTTCTCAGCTGTCTCTATACCCATATTCGTACTTACTATATTTTACTCCTCGGGATTGTTAAATCTGTTGTAACTAGTGAAGGGAATTTTGTTGGATCTTAATGAGGCAGTGTTGTGTCCACTAACGAGTCTTCCTGTCGAAGGGGTCTATTTTCTTCTTTTTTTAACTCCTCTATCCTCTTAGTAGCCTCCTGTAAGGAAACAAAATTTTCCTTACTTTTTCGATTAAATAGATTGGAGAGAAAACATTCAGAAATTCCCCTCTTCTGCACTAGCCTTCTTAACCTTGTTTTTCTCTTCTGTTCCCTTTACTAGATTTATTTCCAACCCCCTGTCTACTAAGTAATTGTCGTATCTAATTATAATTGTACACAAATCACTTTTCCACCCCTCTAATTCTTTTAGCCCGCTTTTGTTCTTGTTATCCACAAAGTCGAGCAATTCTTCTGGAATTGCATCTTTTTCTACCTTTGAGAGACTACCTAAATTTCGGAGTTTTTCCCTTATTATTTTTTCCTTAAATTCTTGACTGTGTGAATTGTTTTCCCTTAAGAGTATACCAAATTTTTTCAATAAATCGATCTAACTGACCTACCAAATCTGTATGAATCCTGTATAATTCCCTATATTCCGTTCCTAACTCAACTGACCTCTACATAAAGGACAATTATGTTCTCTAATTTATAATAATATACTTAGTCACACTAATATTTCATCCCTCTTAAAATCTACGCAGTGGAGCTTAAAATTTCCTTTACTTAAATTCCTCAGTTTTTTCATGTCCTACCTACCTCACTGTTATTCCAAATCGTTGCTATTTTTGCAATGTCTTAAATTTCACATTTGCTCGCCTTTAAACACGGCAAGCAAATAATTAGACAGGTAGATAGGTAATTGTGGCCGTCCCAAGGACATACATAGACCACTTTTGAGTCCATTTTGATACAATGAGGCTATGCCCAGTTACGGCTCCTTTCACGCTCCGAATGTTCTGTCTACATAGTGAAAGGATACTATTTGAATTCTTTAGGTGAAATTTAGGCCAAATTTGTCTTGCAATACTACAAGTCAACCTCTCCTCCCACCTTTTATTGGCATGCTCAATAGCATCCCTGGAGAGCATAAGTTTTCCGGTAGCCAAAGGCATACCCATACTTGCCTTTCCAGGTGTAATAAGCATTTCAGTGCCCAGGCGAGCAGTTCATTCGCGTGGCAGTTCCCTGGTATCTCTCTGTGGCCTAGTACCCAGCACAGATTTATCAAAGACCGTTCTGCCATGTCCTTAAGAGATTGGTCACAGTCCTCTACGACCAAGGATGTGGTGACGATTGATTACAGGGACCTTATCGCTGCCTGACTGTCGGTATCATTACCAGATATCTTATTCTCCTTCAGCCATGACAGTGCCTCCCGGATTGCCATTACCTCCGCCTGGAACACGCTACAGCAGTCGGGAAAACGAAATTTTACTGCTATACCGCAGTTCTTAGTTTTGAGCCATCGGTATACAGGTGTATACCATCGCTGTTCGGCAGGGACTCATTCCCCCAATCTTTTCTCTCTGGTATGTGTGTACCAAACCTTCGAATTGAATTGAATTGAAATTTATTAAGCTTTTTTTTCAACAACATTATAAGTTTACAAAAATTCAAATTACAATTGTGGACAAAAATTAAAGACTATAATGTATTATCTAAAAAACATACATGTACAGCAGTATCAAACTTATTAATAAGAAAAGAACATTGAAAAAAACAATAACATGAACATTAAACGCTCTTTCTCCCGGAGCTGACATGGATTGAGATATGTAGATCTCCTAACCTATATTAGATCCTAATGCTAACTTAATGCTAACTTAATGCTCTAAGAAAAGAAAAATAAAGAAAACAATAATAAAAAATTAATACAAAACCAAAAAAGAGAAAACAAACCTTTTAGACACATTTGAGTGCTAACTTCTATGAGAATCAGGAACTGTATTTTTATAAAAATTGTGACAAAGTGACACATTTAAATCAAAATTAGCGGGAGCTTCGTTAGCGAGGCCAATTGGTGATAAATACCTTAAATTTGACCAGCTAAAGACTCTTTGTTGGTTGAAGATATCAAGAATGCAATCGTTAACATAGCAAGAAATTCTATTGATAAATCTATGTAGAATATCTTTTTGTTTTTTTTTTTTTTTTGTAAACTTGTAGAACTATTTTTTTAGTTTTTTTGTACAACTAATAGCGCTAGGCTAGGCCTTAAGTACGCTGAAAACAACACAATTAACATCCAGGCCAAATGCGGGATTCGAACCCGCATCCCCGGAGCTCGCAGCGAGGTTATCACCCACTGCGCCACCGAGGACGGCAATTTGACGGATCTGACACGTAAAGGCCAATTGGACAAACTTTAGCTTCCGAATAAACGAAACGATTCGAGAAACGTTTTGTAGGCGATTGGAAATACTTTCCAATACAATGACGTGAGACCTTGCGTTCTAAAATTTCAAATTCTCTAATGACAGTTGGAGAAACATTACACCAAATAGGAAACCCATACAAGATAACAGGTCTAATACAGGTTTTATACAACAAAAGTTTTGTTTTCTTTGGTAAGCTTCCGTTCCAAAAAATACTTGAAAAAGTGCCCAAAATTCTGTAAGCCTTTTTCAGTACAATTCTTGCATGTTTGTTAAATTTCAGAAGACTGTAAAAATTAATGCCAAGATATTTAATGGAATCCTTGAAAGGAATCTCAGACCCATTCAGAACGAATTGTAAAGTTTTGCTTTCAGGTACAACAAACGACTTACATCGTCGTCAGCATACAAAAGACCCGTCGAATTAGGCCCAAAGTGTGGGAATCGTACATTAAAATATTGAAAAGATGAGGAGCTAAGATGGAACCCTGAGGGACTCCACAACTTATGTCACCAAAATCCGAAAGCAATCCATTAAAAAGAATGCAAAACTTTCTGTTGACAAAGAAACTCTTGAATAATTTAATAATTGAGGGAGCGAAACCAATTTGAAACATTTTAAAAAGAATTCCGTTATGATATGCGCGATCAAAAGCCTTATCAATGTCTAAAGAAATTGCAATGGTGCAACGACGATTACGCAAGTTAGAAACTATATCATTTTGAAATTTCAATAAAGCATCAACTGTTGAGTGACCTTTTTTAAAACCAAACTGCAAATTTGGAATATAAGATGGATCTAGCCCGACGTCCATAATTCTGCGAATAACGTTTTCAAAAAGCTTTCCTAGATTAGACAACAAAGAAATTGGTCTCAGGTTATTTACCTCAAAGCTGTTAGACTTTTTTTGAATAGGAATAATCTTAGAGACTTTCCACGCGTCAGGAAAATATAAATTATTTAAACAGTTATTAAAAACAATTGTAACATATTCAAAAGCTTTCATAGGAAGTCTTTTAATTAAGAAATTAGAGACGTCGTCTAGACCAGAAGACCTTATGCTATTTAGCTTAACAGCACAGGAAAAAACTTCGTCTAAATAAGTCAAATAAGAAGGTGGCATTCATTGAGTGCATTTAGAACATTACTAAAAATATGAATGCTTTGTGGAGATTGAGCAAAAATATTTGTTAGTGTATTTTCTATATAAGAAGTGTCCCTGCCAGGAGGACAACCCTTGTAAATATTGGAAAAATGAGCTAGCAGATGTTGCAGTTTTTCATCGTTATTTTCAATATCGACGCCTTTAACTGAAAGCTTTTTTGCTGTTTTTTTAGCTCCTATTAAACTATAGATTTGTTTATGAGCCCTTGGGCCTGGCACAATTTTGCTCAGTTTAACGCTAAAAATTTTGGACTGTTCAATTTCTACTTGTTTTTTAATAATAATTCAACAGTTGAATTTGCTTAGACAGGAGTAAATAGCTTGGACCTGAACATTTGAAATTACAATGATAAATACGCTTCAAATCCCTCTGCCAACGATGCTTGATTTTGAACAAATATCTTATATTGTCAGAAATAATATTTTTTTTATTTTCTCTAACAATTCTTTCAGAATGTAGTGTAACCAATGAATTTAAAGAATTAGAAAATAGTGTTATGAAAGCATCAATTTCGTAATTACTTAAATTTCTACAAGACGTAGGAAAGTGATTTATTATTTTATTAACGAAATCATTTCTAAACATATTGGTTCTTCTGAAGGAGGTGAAAAAATGTGGGGAATGGAGAAGAAACTCAAAATCCGTGAATTTAATATGCAATTTAAGAGGGAAATGATCAGAAAAAGTAGGAAGACTGGAAATTTGAAAATTTGGATTTGTGGAGTTTAAAAGATTTGAGGTGATTAGGAAGTGGTCAAGAAAACACGAACCGTTAGGATAAGAAGGTTTTGAGTCCAACAACCTTGTGAAGCTGAGATTATTGTGCTGTAACCAACTGAAGAGTGCATTACCACTGGTACTGTTAATGGAATCACCCCAGTCAACGTTTTTTGCATTTAAGTCTTCTCCAACAATGGTTCCATCAAAATTTTGAGACAAGCGCGCTAAGATTGATAGCCCATCATAGACTAAAGAATGTGGAGAGTTACATGGAATATAAAACGACCCAAATAAATATTTCTTGGTGACACCATTAACTAGAGTGCCAATTGTTATAAATAAATTAGGAAAACTTATTCCAACACCGTTAATTTTCGAAAATTTCAAAGACTTCCTTAACACTATGCCAACCCCAAGCTGACTATTATCACGAAGAAATGTAAAATCCTCCAGGTAAACTTTTTGGTTAGCTCTCAAGTGAGTTTCCTGAACAAACGCAACGTCAATGTTATTTAAATTTAACAATTGTAGTAAATATAGTCTTCGGCTCACTTCAATTAGTGACCTAACATTAAATGAAAGAACGTTAAGAAAATCACGGACCATAGGCATCGTTAACTTCTTGTAAAAGAGACATGCAACGTTTCTTAGCTTTCACTTTTGACAGTGATTTGTAATCTGATAAAAATAACACAATTTTGTCTTCTAAAGAAAGCTCTACAGGTTAACACAGGGAGTTTGCAATCTCTAAAAATTCCTTAATTAAAGCAGGCCTTGCGAATTTTTTCGGAACAGAATCTTTAAAATACTGAAAAAAGACTTGTTAGGAGAAATGAAGTTAGAATTGTCAATTGAAGTGCGCACATTAGCTGAAGCCAAAATTTTTCTATCAATAGATTCTTTTTTACGATTATTTTTGCCTTCAACGAATTTCTTGAACACTGGGCAACCTCTAAAACTTGATGTATGGCCAGACTGTTGGCAATTCACACAATAAGGCAAATTGTTCGCATTCGAAACAAACTTACAAAACTTACCCAAATTCAACGTAATAAGAAGTAAACCTGTGTCAATGTAGTTTTTTTTTTGAATAAATGGTTGAAAACTTTGAAACGTTGGACACTATGTTTGGAACTAAGAAAACGATTGCAATCTTTATCTCCTCAGTTTCAGTATTATGATACAGTCCCCGTAAAACCAACTTAAAATGTTTTAGCTGTTTGGGAGTGTAGTTGTACGACTCCACATTTTTATCTTTTAAGAGCTGCATCATTTCGGAATGAGCTGATGCACTTTTAAGATAAAGTTCTACTCTTATTTTTGTTTTTTTTTTACAATTTTAAAAACAATATTTTTCTCATTTAATTGCTTAACTAAATGTTTGATATCTACATCTACATAGTCGGAGCGTTATAGTCAAAATTCTCGAAATAGGAGGATAAACCTTCCATTATCCTCTGGTAACCAACTTTTGTATTGGTACACTTGCTTACGACATTAAGCCTCACGGCTGAACATTTAGCTAATAACCTTCCCATCATATCTGTTAAGAGAAGATGCATTAATAGCTCGAAAGCTGCAGTCGGAGTAGACCTTAGTGCTCCACCGATACACAAGCAGCAGACCTTTGGACTTTCTCCAATAGCCTACAGTTCGTTGCTTTTTCCAAAGAGGGCCACCAGATGACCACCCCATATAGCAGTATGTGCCTAAACAATGCCACGTATAGCCAGTAGGTAATCTTAACAGATAAATCCTATTTTTTACCGATTCGATTTGAGGAATTTTATGTTTCCTTGTAAATGGGACAAGCTCCGTCTTCTGAGGGTTAACCCCTAAGCCCCTACAGGCCCATTTGATTATTGTATTTAGAGCATTAGGTATTAGATCCCTGATCACAGTTAGGTATTTCCCCAAATCTGCCACTGTCAGATCGTCGGCATATGCAACAACTTTCAGACCATCCTCCTCAAGAATTTTTAGTAGCTTATCGACTACCACATTCCATAGAAGAGGGGAGATGACCCTCCATACCATTTTTTGGATTTTAACGTCTCCCAGCCGTGCCTCAATAGTTTTGCCCTTGAGCATTTGACTAAAGAAAGACAATAGCGGTTCTTCAACTTGTATAGATCTCAAAGCATTTAAGATCGCACTAGCCTCCACGTTATTGACAACTCCCTCAATATCTATAAAGGCCACAAGAGAGATTCCCTTACGCTTAGTGATTTCTCGATAGTACTTACTAGAGAGTGCAGTGTAGTTTCTACGGATCTCTCCGTTCGAAACGCATGCTGAGAAGAGGATAGTTACGCAAAGGTCGTGGATCTTTGACAGTGTCATGCGCACATTTGCCTGCCTTAGGTATAAATACCACTTCACTAGTTCTCCGTCTCAACGGAATATACCCTATTCGTAGGCAACCCTTATATATGGCCAGACATGGTACAACTAATCCTGGACATGCTACAAATCAGCCGGAGCTGTACCATACGGTACCGAGGACTTGATAAGAACTTAACCATGCTGTCTTATTCTTTTCCCTTTGTAATAAAATAATACCCGAACCGACGGACGGAGACTCCTCAACTACGATCCTATACCTAAACTGAACCGAGTCTACGGGAAACCGTTCAAGATCAAAGACAATATATCTATGCTCAGAGAAAGAATGTTCATTTGAGACCTTTCAATTACTAATATGGGAACTTATGTTATGAGAGATCATTGCAAGATCTAGAACTTCCATGGATGGCTTCCAGTCTTTCGCCCGGCCAAACCTCTCCCACCCTACTGATCGCCAGCATGTGAAGATCATTATATCTTTGATCCCCACGATGCCAGTAATATTTTTAAAATCGGGTACAGGCCCTGGAAATGCTCGACAGATATAGTGCCGTCAAGATCGCTACGATCGACCACTGCCAGCATCCTTCAAAATTTCACTGACGAACTGTCTCATGTGCTTTTCCGTACCAATCTTGGCTTTTTCCCGACCAGCGGAACAAATTCGTCTGCCGACCTTTGTCTTTTGGACGCCGGATCGGTTTTCGAGGGTTCATCCGGACCGAGAATGTCCACCACCCATTTAAGGATTGTCTGTCCTTCTCCGTAATCTTTTTTAGCTTATCTCTCAGTCGGAAAGCAGATGGGTAGGGTACCTGGTCTTCCTGTCCCATTCACCATCTTGCTTCGTTCCCAAGGACCTAGAGCAAGACGGATCCTTCTCCAGACGGTCCCTGGCTTTGCTCTGGCCAAAACCGGTTTACTTAGCCTTGCCACCGCACTCAACGCCGGAGGTTTTATCGCATAATTTTACTTAATTTTATGATGACGTATCTGGATGCATTACCTATCTATTTGCAAAAAATGGGCGTGACACGCCCGCTCATATAAAAGTTGACAAAATTAAAAAATTAAAAACATTAACACGTGATTTTGTCTAGAGGCACCTAGAGATATTAGCAAAATGTTTACCAAAAATGGGCGTGGTGCGCCTACTTATACAAAAGTTGTCAAGTGGCGAAATTATCATTTTTTCTAGCTACTCGTATGTAGGGTACTTAGACTTCGGCCTGGCCGAAGACAGCACTTTTACTTGTTTTACTATTAATTTCGGTTCCCAGCTTAGTGGCCTTGGCTGGGCCCTTTCCGGTTTCCCTGAAACGTTTCCCAATTTCGTTTTGCTTGGCAAGCTTTCACGAAATGTGTCGTTCAGTTGCAAATATGGAACTTCAACTGATTGTTTGTCCCTTCCGAATGGTTTTCGCGCTGGTTATACCTACCTCTGCTGCCTGTATTCGCTGGTCGTTGTTGGTATCCACTTGTTCTGTTGCCTTGTCCTTCCCTTGGTGGTTGAGCAAATTCCCGTTGTCCCGTCTGGTAATTACTCCAGAACGCATTTCCATTCCTCTGTTCCTTTGATGAAGAATTCGAACACCTCCGTCTAGCCTCATATTCATATGTTCCAGGACTGTATTCATGGTGTTCAAGGTAATTGAAATTAAACCAATGATTAGTAATTTCATAAAACTAATTTTGTATTTTCTCTCCTTTCTTTTCAGGTTATTGAAAAGCCAACAGTCCAGACATTGTCGGAGGATGTTCCTTTGCAACAGCTGCCTGCAGTACTCGCACACTGCGAATATTGCCGAGAAGCACAAAAAGTCTGCAAGAAGGTGGTGACGATGTTCGGCATCATCGTGGAAGAGGCATCACATAGTTTTAGTCATTTAGAGCGTAAGCTAGATTTACCATTTCTTATGTATATGCAGATTTTAAATGCATATTATCTACTGTAGATAGAAGTAGCGTAAATAAGAGAAGTATATCTAAAATTCACATACCAACAGCTTTTAGTTATTATATAAAGTGTAATTATAGTTTTTTCTATTATTTATATTATAATACATAATATTTATATTATTATGTTTCTCTTTAGATTACTTAAAAGACAACGTCTCAGTTGTAAGGAAGTGTAGGCTTTAACATTTTTCATTCTTACGGTTTACAGTTGATAAGCTAAACAACTTAAGTGTTTTAATCTTAATTGATTTAACAATTGTAGAAAAATAATGCACAATTTAATTGAATATAAGTATAAATTACAATGAATATAAAAAGTAAACAATATTGTAAATGCCGAGAAATAGATGTTATATAGTGCATCTAACAAATAGATGTGTTAGATGCATTATCTAAAAAGAGAAGAGGAAGTGACAGTAGTAGAAACAGAGAAGAAAAGAAATTATGGAGCTATAGTAAGGTAATCTAAAAGACACCGCTTAAACTGTTTGGTGTTCCTAATCCTCCACGGGGACATCGGGAGGGAGTTCCATAGCCCCGTAGCAAAGACAAAGAACTGTAATCTTGAAGCACGATACACAAAATAACTCTGTACCTGCATGTTCGTCCTACGCAAAGGCAAAAAACGGAACTTTGTGCAGAGATAGAATGGCGCCCCCGAAAAAAGTATGGAGTACAATAAAATCGGTGTGCCATATTTGGCTAAAGATGATGCATTATCGCGCGGCTTGATGTTATAGATCAATGGTTGCCAAACTTATTTGGCCTAACGCACCCTTTTCAGAAAAACATTTAATCAGCGCCCCCTGAATATCTACATTCTTTAATGTAGATATTCTTTAATGTAGATATTAATTTTAATCATTGACATACCCGTCATTCTGAATGTTGCTCGTCCACATGTTGCTCAACCCGTTAAAAACTATTTGGAAAATAGAGGATGGGAAGTTCTGCCCCACCCGCCATATTGTCCAGACTTGGCACCTTCTGACTACCATTTGTTTCGGTCGATGCAGAATGTACTTTCCAGAATACGACTGACTTCAGTCCAAGACATCAAAAATTGGCTCGATTCGTTCTTTGCTTCAAAAGATGATTTTTTTGGGATGACTTCCGCAAATTTCCAGGAAGATGGGGAAAATGTTGTAACTTCCGATGGACAATACTCTGAATAACAGTATTGTATTTTCTTTAATAATCGCGGAAATTTCCTAAAAAAATTCCGGTTTTTAAGTTATACACCCGATAAATTATTATAAAAATCACGTAAAATTAATATAACAGAGGATAATACGAAAATTAAAATTGGGAATAACTTTAAAAACAACCCTAATGAGAAGGATTAACATGGTGCGTTGCTATCAATATATCAATTCTCGGCGCTATTTTTGTCCCCAGTATTCTAAAATTACCGCGATTAGATATTTACAGTCGGTTGTTTTTTTAATAGATCGTGACCGCACTGAACCCACGATCCACTAATTACGAGCCTATAATCCAGGATAAGTTGTAGGAATCTGCTTTTGCAGCCAGAACTGTTGGTAGCCGTCCTTGAATTTAATTTATTTTCAGTTCGACATTTGTTGTTACTCCTATCAGTACTTGAATTCAACACTGTATTTATAGTGAGAAGGAATGGTTAAATTTGTTTAGTTCTGAGAGAAGAGTAAAACAAGTAGAAGTGTTGTCTTCGGCCTGGCCAAAATCGAAATACCCTACAACCGAGTAACTGAAAAAATTATAACTTCGCCACTTAACAACTTTTGTATGAGTTGGCGGACCACGCCCATTTCGGGCAAATGTTTTTGTAATGTCTCTAGGTACTGCTGGAATTAGGAACGTATTAATATTTTAAACCGTTTATGGGATATTGACAACTTTTGCGTAAGTGGGCGGACCACGCCCATTTTTTGCATAAAAATTGGTAATACGTGTAGATACCTCGTGATAAAATTTCGTGTTGAAATCTCGTGATAAAATTTCGTGGCCTTAGAGTCGGGGATTTAGAACTTTATCTTGCGGATAGAATAAATAAGCGCGCTGGTGGCGTTGCAATTTATGTGAAAGATTCATACAATTCTGAGATAATTTACTCCTCCAAAAACTCCGTGGTTGAGTACATTTGTGTGATGGTTTCTTACAACAGGGCAAAGATTCTTATTTGCTGTGTTTACAACCCGCATAAAAGTAATGAATTAGAAAATGTCTTTGACTATATCTCAAGTAACTCCTTGAAGTATGACTTTACAATTGTTTGTGGTGACTTTAATGTTGATCTTCTGTTGAATGACTCGGTTGCGTCAAATCTCTCGGAGTTAGTATATGCATCTGGCCTATCATTTGTCAATGACTCCCAGCCGACTCGCTACTGCCATAATGTTCGACCCAGTTTATTAGATTATGTTTTTGTGTCAAATTCTGATTTGGTATTACTATTCTCACAGATAGATTTTGTTTCTGATCATGATCTTTTATTTTGCTCTCTTGACTTTCAATTAAATACGCGAGCGAAGTCTACTTCTTTCTCATTCAGGAATTACAATGCCATAGACTTTACATCTCTGTATAATGCTGCTGCGGCTATAGACTGGTCACCTTTCTGGGGAGTCCCACATGTTGACGACAAATTATTGTTCCTTAATAGTGTAATCGGTTATTTGTATAATACTTTTGTTCCGCAACGTAGAATTAGTATCATAAATCTATCGTGCCCATGGTTACAAGAGTAAGAAATTTTTTACGCACTAGGAATATTCTACGCTCCAAATGGAAAAAGAATAGTACTTTTGATAATTGGGAAAACTATAGAAGAGCTCGTAACTTAGCTACCAGCCTTATAAAAAAATGTAAGTAAGACTATTACTCATACAAGCTAAATCCTAAATTACCTCCCAGGACAATTTGGCAACGATTAAAAAGTATCGGTATTGGGTCAAAAAATAAGCCCTCATGTACTCTCTCACCGAATATTTTAAATGAATACTTCCTCAATAGATCATTGCCTGATAACTTTCATGACATATGTGACACCTCTAACGATTGCGGTCTCTTTAGTTTTAGTGGCGTCACTGCATCTGACATAATAAGGCATACAAGACGTATAAAGTCTACAGCTGTTGGAGAGGATGGTATCTCTATAAAATTTATTAAAATAATATTGCCATACATACTCTCTCCTATAACCAGTATTATTAACCACGTTTTTACGTCTTCATCTTTCCCCATGAGTTGGAAATTAGCTACAGTAATTCCCATACCCAAGAATTCGACCCAAAAAGTTCCTGCTGATTTTCGTCCCATTAGTATTTTGTCAGTGTTGTCTAAAATCTGTGAGGCAATTATGGCAGAGCAAATAAATGAATACATCTCACATCACAATCTTCTTAATCCACTGCAATCTGGTTTTCGTCAAAGGCACAGTTGCGCCACTGCTATGCTTAAAGTAACTGATGAAATACGGCTATCTTATGATAAAGAATATTTTTTTTTTATTTTTTTTTTATGGCAGATAGAACCAAGCTCAGGGGATGCCCCCTATCCATGCAAAACATTGGTTGGTTTAGAAGGGTAAAGGTTAGTGGGAAGGGGAAAAGTGGGAGTAGTGTCGATTTACACCTCTTTTAAAAGCATCGACCTTATAAGTGGGTGGGAAAACATGCGCAGGGAGACTATTCCACAATTTAACTGCGCGACCGAAAAACGAATTATCGCGGTAGTGGGTAGTGCGATGGAACGGGATCGAGACGTAAAAGGGGTGCACCGCTCTGGAAAGCCGAGTAGATCTGTTGAATACCTGAACCGATGGAATCAGGCTGGCTACTTCAGAGGAACAATTACCATTAAAGTAACGGTAAAATAAGGTTACACACCCCACATCCCGAACACATCCCAAGGTTTCAATAGAGCTGGATACCCTACTGTCCCCTATAAGTTTTATCATACGACCTTGTATACGGTACAGAAACTGAAGATATGCTTTCGAAGCTCCCGACCAAATATACGAGTTGTACTCAATTTTCGGCCGGATATAAGTGGTGTAGATACAACGAAGGTCGGTTGAAGTGAAGTATTTCTTGCACCGCTTTAAAAAGCCTAAGCACTTGGCTGCTTCTTTCGACACATCAAAAATGTGATCGTTCCAACGAAGATCGCATTGTATTGTCATGCCCAGAACATCAAGAGCCTCCGACTCATTAATATCTACACCACCCATATTTAAAGGTGGAAACTTGTCGCCCGCCAGACGCTTGTGGGTCAACAAACAGCATTGGGTCTTCCGCGCATTAAAATCGACCCGACTCGCTTGACCCCACTCCTGGATTTTGTTGAGGTCAGATTGGAGTGTGTCATTCATAATTCTGCGTTTTCTATTGATCTCCAGAATAGAAGGACGCCTGGAGAATGAATATGAATGACAAATGCTGCTGTCATCAGCAAACGAGTAGACGGGGTTTGATGTCAATGACAGAAGGTCATTGATAAAAATGAGAAAAAGTGTTGGAGACAGGACCGAACCCTGCGGAACTCCAGCATTTATGGAGTGCTCTTCGGAAGCAAAGCCGTCTATCACAACCCGAATAGAACGGCCGCTGAGGAAACTCGATATCCATCGAGTGAATGTATCACCTCACCGAATTGGTGAACACAACTGTTCCACCGCTCAGTGAGGAACGCCATCAAATCGCCTGTGAAGCGGTGAGCACGGAAACCGTACTGGCGATCGCTGACCAATTGGTTGCTCTCCAGATACCTCATCAGGTTAAAATTTATAACGCTCTCCATAACTTTGGGGAGCATTGAACAGATTGCTATGGGCCGGTAATTGGCAGGATTCGTAGCCTCACCTTTTTTGGGAACTGGCTGCACATTGGCAATCTTCCAGGAAGTAGGAAAAACTCCTGAAGTGAACGATAAGTTAAACAGATTGCGCAATGGGCGAGCCAGTGTTGAGGCGCACTTTCTCAACACGTGGGCTGAAATGCCATCCGGTCCCGAGGATTTGTTGACGTTGAGGTTTACAAGCACTCTTTTAACAGCCCGCGTTCGAAAGTGCATCTCAGGCATAATATGAGACACACCGTCGATCACGGGTAGTGGTTGGTTACTCTCAGGAAGAGAGCAGTTTTCAGCAAACATTTTGGCTAATAAGTTTGCCTTATCAACCGAGTGAGTGAAGATCTGATCGTCCTTGAGGAGAGTTGGAATAGACGATCGCGTCTGATTCTTCGCCCTCCCCACGAACGACCAAAAGTTCTTGCTACCCTTATGGTATTCAAGAACTCTGCGCCTAAGGCGCTGTTCGTAGAGAACTTTTTCGCGCTTTAGAGTGGCATTGCACGTATTTCTGGCTGATTGCGCAGCAGTTTAGTATCAGCAGTTTTATTTAAACGCTAATTCCTAAATGCTTCCTCTTTAGACCTGACTGCTTGTCTGCAAGTCGCATTAAACCAGGAATGGTCTTTTGGTTTAATGGAAATTCTTTTATTAGGTATGAAAGACCTCATACCAAATAAAATTATATTTTCTACCAATTTTGCTGCAGCATTTATGTTTCTATCCCTGAAACACAATTGCCAATTGAAACGGCTGAAAAAGGAGTTCAGCGCATCCCAATTAACCTTCTCATAAAGCCACGCTGTCCGCTTCGGAGCTGGCTGATGAGCGGATTGAAGACTAGAATATGGGAAGGTAGCAGAAATTGTAGCGTGGTCCGAATTACCAAGAGGTGCAAGAACATTCACATCATACTTGCTGTGATGCGAAGTTAAAAAAAGGTCCAGAATGTTTTGGTTTTGCCCATCAACGCAAGGAAGGTGCGTTGGTTCCTTCACTAATTGAGTCAAATTATTAGACTCAGCAAATAACTCAACATACAAACCCTCAGGTGTTGTGTGACTCGAATGACGTAACCAATTGGAATTATGAACATTGAAATCACCAGTAACAACAATTTCACTGTTCGGATACGATTCCAGGATTTTAGAAATCGAATCAGAGAGACTGTCAAGTTTATCAAAAGTTGGCAGCCTCTCTAGACCCGGGCTTCTATAAATGAAGCAGAAGTGCAGGATGTGCGACTGGATTTTGAACTTAACCCACATGGAGCTAAATTCGGCATCCGTCGTGCAAAGGTGTTGCTGACACTGGTACGCAACATCACTGCGAATATATAAGGCGAGGCCTCTGTGTTATGAAAATAATGGCAGTAAGTGGTACCCATGCAAGTGAAAATTCAGTGGATCTGTACCGTCAGACACCTGGGTCTCACCTGGTGCCATTATATGCGGTTGGTGAGTACAGAAATACGCATAGACCGCGAAGAAATTCGTCCTCAAGCCACGCACATTTGTGGAGTCTATACGAAATTTTGTCATCGCCACCCACTGTAAAGAGGTATAAAGTCAGCTGCACAAGCGGCCAAGCCTACACCGCAGGCAAAATGAAACGCGACAAGACAAGTGTTATGCCTTTATCTTGCCACGCTTCAGCCCACTCACAGCCTCATGCACAACTAACGGGACCAGGAAGAAGAAGGAGGAGTGAAAATCAACGAAATGCTGAGTTTTACTGCGGAGAGCATAAACAAGCCCCTCGCATGGTTCGCTGCATTCCGTTAAGTTGACTATTGAATTATTAAATTTTGTTCTTAGTGCACATTATTGATTTTTTTTTGTTTGTTTATTGACTTTTTGTTTATTAATGTTTCACTGCATTTCTGTATTTTATTGTGATGATTTAGGATGGAGTAGGTTTTGTTTTGACTATTTTTCCGCGCGCTCACTCGTCACGAACACTGAATTGTGGGAGGTGACGTCCTCCTTCGCCCGCGGCCACGACACAACTCCAACTCACAACTCCATATATAACCCTGTTGTGTCTGTTAGACTTTTCCAAAGCCTTCGACAGCGTGAATCATGGAACTTTGTGTAGCAAGCTGCGAACCTTATACAATTTTTCCAATATGGCTACCGCTCTAGTAACGTCCATCTGTCTGATCGCTACCAAAGGGTTAAAATTTCTGATGTCTACTCTGACTTTAAGCACGTTTGTTCAGGAGTCCCGCAAAGCTCTGTCCTTGGACCGCTATTGTTCTCCTTATTTTTGAATGACATCTTTTCTGAAGTACGCAATGGGTTTATTCATGCTTATGCAGACGACCTGCAGCTGTATTTGTCGAACCGCATCGGACTTGTTGATGATTTGTGTCTCAAACTGAATGAGGACTTGGATAGCATTATACGCTGGTCTAAGGTTAATCATCTTAAGCTGAATGCTTCTAAGTCATTTGTATTGCCCATATATAAGAACCATATTGACCACTTCATAAATACCTTGATACGTCATATACCTTGATAATATTGCATTGCAGCTTGTAACTAAAATTACTAACCTGGGTATTTGTACTAATTCCTCATTAACCTGCACCGACCATGTTAACAAAATGGTAAGCAAATCATATGCAGTGCTCAGTATCTTACGCTATACTGCTGAATTCGTTCCCGCCGAAATGAGAAGATATCTAGTTATGCAGCTAATTATACGTATCTTAACTTATTCCGATTTAATCTACTGTAACCTTGACTCTTCCTCGAGTCATAAAGTTGACGTTTTGATAAACAATTTAACAAGATATGTAGTCGGGCTAAGCGCTTCGACCACCTATCTCAGCATAGAAACCTCTTACTTGGCTGCAGTTATCAAAATTATATCAACATCCGTAACTGCTTATTCTTATATGGACTCATTCACACCAGACAGCCTAGGTATCTGTATGATAAGCTCCAGTTCTGTCAATCAACCCGCACCCACAATCTAATAACTCCCAAATATATAGTAATTACTTCAATACTCGGAGACTGTTTTTCGTAAACACAGTTCGCCTGTGGAATAATTTGCCACGGGTAATAAAAAGTAGTTTAAATACGGGAATATTCAGGAGACTAATTAGCCAATATTTTAAAACTTAAAGACCGGCATGCAACACAACCGCAATATCTGCAGTCGTGAACGTTTACCTCCTCTTTCTCTATCTTCAAACTTAACCTTTTCACTCTATATTTTTCCTTATATTTTATCTTTCGCACAAGTTAATTAATATAATTTAATTTAATTTTTATAGTTTAGTTTATAAATTCATTCATTATAATGTATACATTTAATGTCATATCCTTTTCATTGTACTATTAAAGAGCTGGACTCTTATTGTACATTCTGATTGTTAATAAAGAATAAGAATAAGAATATCACAAACTTAGTGTGTCGCAAATACAAATTTTGTAGCGAGTCCCCCTGGAAACCCGCTGAGCATACCGCAGCTATAGACCGGGAACCGGAGTTCCGTTACATGACGCCAGAGCAGGGACGCTTCTAAGTTTGTGTAAATTTAAAACCAAAAATCGTCACTACCAGCACTCAGGGAAGAGGATCATCCGTAAATTTAACCCACTTTCATACCCAACAAACAAATATGGTTCGAGTGTCGTGGATGCGCAACTTGCACAAAGAAGAGTTGCAAACGTACGCGATAGAATTTGCACTGAAATCGGAAGGGACTATCGATGAGTTACGGAAACATTTGTCTGAATTCGTCTCAAAGACTTACCACGAAGCCGACACATTACAACGTCTCGAAGGATTGGTAATGCAGCACAGGAGAGAATGTTCACCCAGTTCCGGAACAATTATTACGATGAGGGTGGTAAACACAAGATAAAGAAGCTTAAATTCACGATTAAAGACGGTAATACTAATAAATTCAACATCATCATATGAGGATTTGTTTATAAGCTTCACATTTAGATTGGATTTACAGTAAAAAGCGACACCACCGCCTCTTCGCCCAGATCTGTAATTCTGTATCTGATTGTCTAGTATATCTAGACTATCTGATTACAAAATCCCTTTTTTAGAAAAATTCGTCCGAATACACTCCGTTATAAACCAATTGGTCAAGTGGAAACTCGGTCCTAAAATTATTAATTATGTTAACAATTTCATGACAAATAGAAAAATAAAAGTACGCGTTCGGTTTGTTCCCATTTGCTTCCCCTCGCTAATGGTATTCCGCAATGATCACCTCTTTCCGTCATACTCTTTCTTTTCGCTTACAACAAATTATCTAACATTATTTCACTGCTCAAAGATATAAATTTCTGCACTTTCGCAGATGACTTTTATTAAGTTAAAAATTGGACAAAAAGAAAGATATGTCATTAAATTTTGATGAGATTATTGACGATATTTTGTCCTGCTGTGATTACTCAGGAGCAATGTTGTCTCTTTCTAAATGTAAGCACCTCCATATTTGCCGAAAACAGAATTGTAATTTTACTATCCAAGCAAGAAGTTTTACTATTTAAAACGTTAATTCTTTAAAAATATTAGGAGTGTGTTTGATAGCAATTACAGATGGAATTCGCATATCGAATACCTACTTCCATCCTTATCAAACTCACTTAATGTTATTAAATGCCTCTGTAGTAGTAAATTTAATTGTCACACCTACACTCTTTTCACGTTGGTAAATTTTCTACTTATTTCAAAAGTAGACTACGGTCTATTTCTTTATGGTTAGGTTAAAAAATCCTTGTTGCTTAAATTACAATCAATAATAAATTCATCGATGCGTTTGACCATTGGAGCATTCCGCACCACGCCCATAAAAAATTTGTTATTCGAATCCAGTATTATGCCTATAGTTGATAGAGTAGAGTTTGCAATGGCAAAACTTTTTAAAATTCTCTTATTCAGTTATGATTCTCCACTCGCTAAAGTCACTAATACCGTATTAAAGAATCGCAAAGTGCCCAAAATTCCCTCAATCGTTTATAAAATTATACAAGTATGCTCCAAATTAAATATTCCTTTTAAACCTTCCCGTTCTCATGCTCATAAAAATGCACCATGGAAATTGTCACCTTCCTCCATTAACACCTCTATAAGTAAAACCTACAGTTCACCTAGTTGTTCAGTAAACCTACAACACCGCTACATGTGTTTCATTCAAAATTCCATGACTTAAAAGTAACACTTAATGTTTACAACTTCATATATACTGATGGTTCTAAATCAGACGATTATTGTAGTTATAGCATCTCGTCGGATGATACCATAATCAAAACCTCTATCCTTCCTAACTACACTTCTGTAGCATACGCCGTTAAAAAATCTAATAAATTTGTAGTTTGTTCAGATTCTCTTTCTTCATTGCTCGTCATTTCTAACCTCAACAACACTGAATATTATCCATCACATATCAGGAATATATTAATTGATAATTACCTGAATATCATACTAGTTTGGATTCTTGGCCACGTAGGAATTCCTGGTAATGAATTTGCAGATAAGTCTGCAAAAATTGCATCCATAACCCCAGTCTTCCTTACCAACTACCTTAATTGTGAAGACGTCCTAAGGTACATTAAAAACTTTTTTGCCACACAACACAATTTTTTTTCGCCCAGACATCTAAATGGTATCAACAAATTAATCACAATAAACTTAAAATTTACAACTTTCTTAAATCTACCCAGATAGACGACATTCCCTGAAGAGACTTGATCAAATCTGAAAGATTGAGATTTGGTCACTCACTTTTAACTCACCGACATTTACTAGAGCATCAGCTATCTCCTTATTGTCCATATTGCTGTTCGGACAATGTTATAAACATCAATCACATTCTTAAAGAATGTGCTCACTTTAGTAACCTCAGAGATACACTATTCCATAATATTGACCCCATTGCTTTACTTTCGAATCTAAATATAATTAATATCAAACTACTTGTAGATTTCCTCAAATGTTCCAAAGTATATAACTTAGTTTAATTTAGTTCATGCTAATAATTTTGTAGTTTCTTATTGAATTCTTATTTGAATTAAGTAACTTCTTGAATTAATTGTTTTAATTAATAATATATCTCTAATTTAGTAACAAAACAAATTTTAGTTATTATTCTTTAAGCTGAAGGCCTTTGTCGCTCTTGCTTTCTTTTTCCTTTCTAGTTAGTTTATAATTTTTAATTGTAAGCTAATATGTTATAAATAAATAAATAAAACTTTCCTCTCTTCTTTATTTGTTCAGGTATATCCATCCTTTGACTTTTAGAAGACGGTCCAGGTTCTTCTAGGCGAGTGCCAGCTGAAGCAAGCGATAGCACTGTCTGCGAAGCTAATGACCGTGGACCTCTTTCTCTACTTAGCATATAGTTTTGAACAAAATCTAGCCTGAGTTCACTCAAGAACTCCCTGCGCATGCTATTTTTCTGCTTCCCGGTCAATTAGGATAAACTCTAAAATGATTTATAGAAATTTAGTACATTTAGTTCAAGAAATTATGTTATTTAGCTTAATGTTTATATACAATATAATAAAAGCATTCAGAACCGATATATCAATTATGTTGCTGAAAACCACCATAGGCCATCTGTTGGTTTTCTTCTTGCAACTGTACCCTGATAACATTTTATCCACTCTGTCTACTCCAACCTTAGTTCGATTATAATACGAAATGCTTTCAGGAAGTTTCTTTTGATCAGTTCCAATATTTGCAGAATTATGTAACGTACTCTGAAAAACTGTACATTTGTTTTTTCTCCCTACATATAACACCAAAACTGTGTCGGTAGTAAACGCGAACGTTGATTGATAAAGTGGAGCTTTTTTCACACCAACAGCTTCTGGTGGAATCGACCGTTTATTTTCGTGCATCGTTCCAACCATTGCTAGATATTTTCCCAACAATTTTTTACCCAATGCGTATAAGAAAAAAAAGGTATCCATAGTGAAAACCACTCGTTCACCTTGGTTCTTTTCTGGAGCAGTTCCTGGAGTTTTTCCTAAGTAAAGCTTAATCTTCCATATATAACACGTTTCCGAACAAACAAGCAACCAGAATTTAAATCTGTACCTTTCTGGTTTAGATGGTATATATTGCCGGAATGAACAACGACCACGGAAACCACATAGCGGCTCATCTACCGTCACACATTCCGATGATTTGAAATATACTGGTGCAACGATCCCAGAGATTTCGAACTGGTGCAAATTTATCCAGAGACTTTTTTGCTCGACGGTTTTCTACATTATCGAACCGAATTATTCTTTTCATGTATTCGAAAGTTTGTTTGGACATAATTGCCCTGAAAATTGGTGGTCCAAACCTGCCATCAAATAGCTCTGTAATCGCTTGATCCTTAGATCTGATATAAAATAATATCAACTAATATGTTATTTCAAATCATATATTATTGCACTTACTTGTAAACTCCAGCCATAATCAAAACAGCAAAATATGCATGAAGTAAATCTGCATCTACATCTTCATGCTTATTATTTTCTTGATGTCCGAATGCATTTGTATTTTCCAGAATAATTTTTTCTATATGTGAGAAAAACAGCAAAAAGGAGTCCTTTTTGGTATTCACACGAGACGACACGGTATTGTAGTAGTAGTAGTGTAGTGTTCCCGGGACTCAATCTCAACACATTAGCAATTCGATTACGTTCCATGGTTTGCTGAAGTGGAATCGGGCTCCAAGCAGTATCATCTTTCGAGGCAAGTGTGGAATCCAGATCCATAAAATCTTCATTGATAGTTTCTTCAACTTTATCGGAATCTCCATAACCTGTCAAACTATCTTGTTCGTGACCAGGCGGCTGGTATTCATTGTCACTTGATGAAATATCTTCTTCATTTTAGAATTCTTAATTCCCTACTGCATCGATGTCTTTATCGGTCAAATATTTTGGTCTCGCTATTATTTTTAATAAAACTTAACACTCAATCAAACACTAATTAACCAAAAAACTTTTGAAATAGTGACACCAGTAACATGAGTAGCACGAATAACGGTAAAATATACTAAAAAAAATACAGGTATGTATATTAGAAATCTACACTCAACACCGTTAATTGAATTTTTTACATACTATTTTAATTACGATGGGAAAAGTACTATATTTGAGTAGTAATCCATTATAAAATGAAAGCCACCGAAACTGGGAGTTCTAACTTAAACGATTTAGAATATATTTGAAATAACAAAAACAGAAATGTAGTTTTCTACACCAACGTAGGGCTACGTTTAATAAAATTACCCACTAAAACTGCTCTCTGGAGCAGAGTTATCTCGCTACTCTACCTGATCTTTAGCTTGCTTATGCCCACTTTCATCAAAGTGTGCCAATTGAACTCATTGGAGCAGACATTTACCCCCAGATTCTGCTTGGGGGCGTAAAACAAAATATTATGGGTTCCCTGCTTGCACAAAACACCGGTTTCGGTTGGGTTTTAACTAGTGTTGTCAATATTAAAAAAATTTTCTTATTTATCTGTAAATGTAAATTACACAATGTGTTATGATCCCTTAATTTAATAGTAATAAATAGAAACACCCTCTTAGTTAAAATAACATACTGAAACAGTTTTAGCTTAAGTTACTATAAGGACTCTGTAAATAATATATTATCGTAGAGCCGAAGACCCCGGTAGCTAGCGCTCGCTAAATATAAGTAATATAATGATTTCATTATTGTATTTCTTTGATTAAGTAAATAAAAATAAATTATTGTACTCTAAAACGAAAGTATCCCCCATCAAAACTATTTCGGTCCCGCGACTTGAGCTATGCGGCGTTTCGTTACTTGCAGTACCCGAACTTGATTGTCCTCAATACAATCTGTACTGCTGAACGGATTCAACAATTGTCGTCTCATTGTTGAAATGTCCTCCCCCCAACGTGGACTACCTTTGTAGCGAACCGCCTCTCCAAGGTCTCCGAAATTGTCGGCAATTCCCATTGGTTTTACGCGCCAGCCGTGGTCTGTCGTCACTAGAATTACCCACTTCAAAATGATGGTGGTACGTGCCCGAATGGCTCGCTTTGGAGAGACAATGTTAGCATCAGGTGTCGATAACTCCGCACTTCGAGACTGAATTAGAAGCCAAAACAATTTCAACGAATTTTATCTATTTTCCCCAGTATGAAGACCTGTTGGAACGATTTTCCTCGCTTCCGCGCGCACTCCGTGTACTCGTATATATTCTTCGGTTCCTACACCGAACTCCCTTTGTCATCGTCAACTATTTAGTCGAACTTCGAACACTGACGAAATGAAAAACGTCAAAATTCGCCTCACAATCCTTGTGCAAAAGGAGCATTTCGGAAAGGAATACCACTGCCTGGAGCAAAGAGAGCCTCTGAGCAGTCACAGTAAAATACTCTCTCAATCAATTTCATCACGAGAAAGGAACCTTACGTGTCGGCGGACGCTTAGCATCATGCTCGTCTTTGTCATATGCCCGTCTTTTTTGACGAGCGACACCCCATCCTTTTACCGTATTCGTAGGAGCTTCTGAGGTACTTAAAGAAGAACGGCAAGCATATCTTAATGAAAACCAAGCGGCAGTTACCGCTCAATATTGGCACAAACGAATAACCTGGCAGTATATCCTAGCTGGAGCACCGCTCATGGTTGGTCTATGGGAAGCGGGAGTAAAAAGCTTCAAAATCTACTTGCAGGTGAGATAAACTTCACCTTTGAGGAGTTTGCTACAATCCTCGTATCTCAATAAAGTACGGAAGCTACCGCCCCCAGGTACTTCCAGCAGTTGATTGCGTCAACGTCCGGGAATTCTCTGACGACGACGAGTTACAAGTCTCTCCGGCCTCCTCAATCTCACTGTCCTCTACGGTTGAAGCTAAGCGTCTGCAATTTTTCACCAACTGCCTAGTATACAGCCACTCTGGTAAAATGCAATAGCCCTGTAACCTGTCAAGAATGCCACCGGAAGCATTACACTTTGCTTCATAATCGTCATCGCCAGACCGGTTTCCACGTTGCTCTGCACAAATTCTCGGTTTTAAGGCCAACCGCACAGGTGCGTCAGTTGGCGGCAGGATAGTTTGCCTACGTACGTGCCCTCCTCGATTCCGGGTGCGAATCATCATAAATATCTATAGAACTCGCCAGGAAGCTCCGTATGCCCAAGCTGATTAACTGGTCTGAGACCGTGGTCGTGCTAACTCTCCGTCTCCGAGGAGACTACAGCGACGTCATCAATTTTTATGTTCGCGTCACCCGGTGGGAGACCATAACGCCTGCACGACACGTCGATGAGCGCATACGACAGGGCTACACCAAAACATCAGATTTGCGGATTCCGAATTTGAACAGACCCAACGGGTACAGCTCCCACTTGGCGCTGATGTCGTGCCGTCCTTCTACCGACCCAGAATTCCATATTTGCATGGATTCTGTCCGGACATGCAGTCTCTAAAAACGAAAACATCCTCATGGAAACCTCCATGAAAATGAATAAAAAAATAGGAGGTTTTCTCGCAAAAGCGTTGCTAGCCCCCGAGCATTTGCTCGCAATTCAACATTTAGGCTTATTCGGTTCCCTCCCACTGGGTAACCGAAGGCTAAGAATACTTTTTTGCAGTACGCCAATCACCCTGTACGTGCATCATCTTCGATGGTTGCGTACAAGGCCCAAGGACAATGGTATTTGTCTGCCCTCTGAGAAAAATACCGTTGCTCCCCTGCAAGTCTTTAGGCTCCTTTTTTTTTTTTTTTTTTTTTTTTATGACAGATGAAACCAAGCTCAGGGGATGCCCCCTATCCATGCACAGCATTTGTTGGTTCCGAAGGGTTGACAGGTTAGTGGGAAGGGGGAAAGAGGGAGTAGTGACGGTTTACACTTCGCTTAAATGTTTCGATGCTGTAAGTAGGCGGGAAGACATTCGCAGGGAGATTATTCCACAATCTAACGACGCGACCGAAAAACGAACTCTCACGGTAATGCGTGGTTCGTTGGAACGGAATCGCGACATAAAAGGGGTGCACCGCTCTGGAAAGCCGAGTAGTTCTGCTAAATACCTGAACCGGAGGAATCAGGCTGGCTACTTCAGAGGAACATTTACCGTGAAAGTAGCGGTAAAATAGTGCTACACACCCTACATCACGACGACGCTCCAAGGTTTCAATAGAGCTGGATACCCTACTGTCCCCTATAAGTTTTAACGCACGACATTGGACTCGGTCTAGGAGCTGAAGATATGTTCGCGAAGCTCCCGACCATATATGCGAATTGTACTCCATTTTCGGACGGATATAAGTAGTGTAGATACAACGAAGATCGGTTGGAGTGAAGTACTTCTTACACCGCTTAAGAAAGCCTAAGCACTTGGCTGCTTCTTTCGACACGTCAAAGATGTGATCGTTCCAGCGAAGATCACATTGGATTGACATGCCCAGAACATCAAGAGCCTCCGACTCATTAATATCCACACCACCCATATTTAGAGGTGGGAAGTTGTCACCCGCCAAACGCTTGTGGGTTAACAAACAGCATTGGGTCTTCCGCGCATTAAAATCGACCCGATTCGCTTGACCCCACTCCTGGATTTTGTTGAGGTCAGATTGGAGTGTGTCATTCATAGTTCTGCGTTTTCTATTGATCTCCAGAATAGAAGGACGCCTGGAGAATGAATATGAATGACAAATGCTGCTGTCATCAGCAAACGAGTAGACGGGGTTTGATGTCAATGACAGAAGGTCATTGATGAAAATAAGAAAAAGTGTCGGAGACAGGACCGAACCCTGCGGAACTCCAGCATTAATGGAGTGCTCCTCGGAAGCAAAGCCGTCTATCACAACCCGAATAGAACGGCCGCTGAGGAAACTCGATATCCATCGAGTGAAAGTATTACCGACACCATAAGCAGCCAGTTTAGACACGAGTGCTTTATGCCACACCCGGTCAAATGCCTTGGAGATATCCAGAGCAACAACCTTGCTCTCACCGAACCGGTGAATACAACTGCTCCACCGCTCAGTGAGAAACGCCATCAGATCGCCGGTGGAACGGTGAGCACGGAAGCCGTACTGGCGATCGCTGATCATTACGTTGCTCTCTAGATACCTCATCAATTTAAAATTTACAATGCTCTCCATGACTTTAGAGAGCACTGAGCAGATTGCTATGGGCCGGTAATTTGCAGGATTCGTAGCCTCACCTTTTTTGGGAACTGGCTGCACATTGGCAATCTTCCAGGAAGCTGGAAAAACTCCTGAAGTATAAGATAAATTAAAGAGATTGCGCAATGGGCGAGCCAGCGTTGAGGCGCACTTTCTCAACACATGGGCTGAGATGCCATCCGGTCCCGAGGACTTATTGACATTGAGGTCTGCAAGCACTCTTTTAACAGCTCGCGTTCGAAAATGCATCTGAGGCATAGCATGAGATACACCATCAACCGCACACCATCAACCGCGGGCAGTGGTTGACTACTCTCAGGAAGAGAGCAGTTTTCAGCAAACATTTTGGCTAATAAGTTTGCTTTATCAACCGAGTGAGTGAAGATCTGATCGTCCTTAAGGAGAGTTGGAATAGACGATTTCGTCTGATTTTTCACCCTCCCCACAAACGACCAAAAGTTCTTGCTACCCTTATGGTATTCAAGAACTCTGCGTCTAAGGCGCTGCTCGTAGAGAACTTTTTCGCGCCTTAGAGTGGCATTGCACCTATTTCTGGCCTGATTGCGCAGCAGTTTAGTATCAGCAGTTTTATTTAAACGCCAATTCCTAAATGCTTCCTCTTTAGACCTGACTGCTTGTCTGCAAGTCGCATTAAACCAGGAATGGTCTTTTGGTTTAATGGAAATTCTTTTATAAGGTATGAAAGACCACATACCAAATAAAATTATATTTTCTACTAATTTTGCTGCAGCATTTATGTTTCTATCTCTGAAACACAATTGCCAATTGAAACGGCTGAAAAAGCAGTTCAGCGCATCCCAATTAGCCTTCTCATAAAGCCACACTTTCCGCTTCGGAGCTGTCTGGTGAGCGGATTGAAGACTAGAATATGGGAAGGTAGCAGAAATTGTAGCGTGGTCCGAATTACCAAGAGGTGCAAGAACATTCACATCATACTTGCTGTGATGTGAAGTTAGAAAAAGGTCCAGAATATTTTGGTTTTGCCCATCAACGCAGGGAAAGTGCGTTGGTTCCTTCACTAATTGAGTCAAATTATTAGACTCAGCAAATAACTCAACATACAAACCCTCGGGTGTCGTGTGACTCGAATGACGTAGCCAATTGGAATTATGAACATTGAAATCACCAGCAACAACAATTTCACTGTTCGGATACGATTCCAGAATTTTAGAGATCGAATCAGAGAGACTGTCCAGTTTATCAAAAGTTGGCAGCCTCCCTAGACCCGGGCTTCTATAAACGAAGCAGAAGTGCAGGATGTGCGACTGGATTTTGAACTTAACCCACATGGAGCTAAATTCGGCATCCGACGTGCAAAGGTGTTGCTGACACTGGTACGCAACATCACTGCGAATGTATAAGGCGAGGCCTCTGTGAGGTAAAAATAATGGCAGTAGATGGTACCCCGGCATGTGAAAGTCCAGTGGATCTGCACCCTCAGACACCTGGGTCTCACCCAGTGCCATTATATGCGGTTGGTGGGTACAAATATGCGCATAGACCGCGAAGAAATTCGCCCTCAAGCCACGTACATTAGTGGAGTCTATGCGGAATTTTGTCATCGCCGCCCACTGTAGCGAAGTGTAAGGTCAGCCGTACAAGCAGCCACGCGTACGACGCAAGCAAAGCAAAACGCGACAAGACAAGTGTTATGCCTTTATCTTGCCGCGCTTCAGCCCACGCAGCACTCACAGCCGCATGCACACCTAACGGGACCAGG
Source organism: Sicus ferrugineus (assembly GCA_922984085.1). NCBI lineage: Eukaryota > Metazoa > Arthropoda > Insecta > Diptera > Conopidae > Sicus > Sicus ferrugineus. Next base: position 25,792,315 of record OV277348.1, on the reverse strand, counting down.
AAGAAGGAGGAGGAGTGAAAGCAAACGAAATGCTGAGCTTTACTACGGAGAGCATAAAAAAGCCCCTCGCATGGTTCTCTGCGTTCCGTTTGATTGTGTATTATTTGTTGTAATTGATATAATTTTTATTTATTTTGTTGTTAAGTTGAGTTGCTAATAAGTGCACTATTGTTTGATTATGGAAAACTATTGTTTGGTGAAGTTTATTATTGTAATAAAAGTGTTTCGCGGCGAGGGTAATTATTTGCACTATTGATTTCGGTTTTGTTTGCGCGAACACTAATTAACAACAAGTACTGGCGGGCACACCATCCGCCTCCGTCCGCGGTCACATCACAACTTGATCCTGGATCCTGTTCCTGGATTCTGAATATATATGTATATATATATATATATATATATATATATATATATATATATATATATATATATATACGTATATAGTTATTTCTAAGCGTAAAAGCTTTTTAAGTTTAATAAAATCTTATTAAAAGAAAAAAAATATGTATTTTATTGTATTCTATAGTCCGGAAATTCCAGTAATCCGAAAACATCCGACACCATATGTGTCCGAAATAGCGAGGTTGTACTGTATATACAGTACAACCTCGCTATATATATATTCGGTATCTCGGAGAGATTTTCAGCGGCGCTTCGGTCGGCCATTTTTTACCATCAAGAGAGTTTTGCAGAGACCTAAACAAAGAGACCTATACTCTATAGTCCGGAAATTCCAGTAATCCGAAAACATCCGACACCATATGTGTCCGAAATAGCGAGGTTGTACTGTATATACAGTACAACCTCGCTATATATATATATATATATATATATATATATATATATATATATATATATATATATATATATATATATATATATATATATATATATATATAGTATTTATAAGTATTTTCACCTTTATAAGTTGAAATTTTTATCCGAAAATATGCAAACGGAATATTTCAACCCAAAGAAAGTTGAAAAAATTGAAAAATTAAACTCTAATTTTCGACCGCGTAGATGAACAAGCTGCTGATCAGGAAATACGCTTAGCGAAAGTTGAAGATCGATTAAGCAATTCAACAAATTTTTTAAGTTAAGAAGCTTTTGCTAATCTGAAAGCTTTTGCAAATCAGAAAGAATTTTGAGGTTTTGCATTTCGTCAGTGCTAATATATGTCAAAGTTCGACTAAATAATTGACGATGATGAGGGTGAGTTAGGTATAGGAACCGAAGGATATATACGAGTACACGGAGTGCGCGTGGAAGCGAGGAAAATCGTTCCAGCAGGTCTTAATACTGGGGAAATGAGATAAAATTCGTTCGAATTGCTTTGGATTATAATTCAATCTCGAAGTGGGGCGTGATCGACACCTGAGGCCAACGTTGTCTCTCCAAGAAGAGCCATTCGGGACCGTGCCACCACAATTTGGAAGTAGATAAATCTGGTGGCGAGATATCATGGCTAGGTAAATCAGCGGGGTTTTGTGAGGATTCCACGTGACTCCAATAGGAACTGCCGACAATTTCGGTGACCTTGGCGAGACGGTTCACTGCAAAGGTAGTCCATGTGCGGGGGACGTTTCAACAATGCAAGGACTATAGTTGAAACCGTTCAGCAGTACTGCAGATTGTATTGCGGATTGTATAGCAGATTGTATTGAGTATAATCAAGTTGGGGTATTAATGCATTTAACATTATAATGATCGAAACGTGATTTTGATTCCGGAATATAAATGGAACATGACACCGAACTCTGAGTACTCCTGTATCACTATGTCATACTGAGCTTTGAAGCCAGGGGTTTTTAAAGGCCGCGCTTCATTGCGGAGGAATTGCTTGAGAGCGATATCACAAGAAAATTCTAATTTCATTTGTTTATTTAAACTACTAACCATTGTAAGATTGACAATCTTATAAAAATAATGGTAGCCTGTAATTTGTTATAGTAACAATAAAAGATTATATAAATAAGTTAAATTAGATTAAAGTTAAACTAACAGGAAGGAGGAGTGATTAAGAGTGAAGTTCAGTAAAAGAGTGATAACATTGGGGAAAGTATATAGTATAATGGGAGGAAAGGAGAGGAAGGCAAGAATTATGTAGTGTTAAGATAATTACACACAAGTATCTTGAATTTACTTTTGCACTAATCCTTCGTATAAGTGGTAGTAGGTGTCACCATAGTCTGGCAGCACTAATGAAAAACTGTCTTTTATATATTAAGGTTGAAAATGTAGGGAGTACCAACGTAATGGACCTTTGCTACCGAGAAAATTTCAGATCATTAAAAAGGTAATCTGGTTGACCCTTATGAAGTATTTTATGCATAAAAATTAGAGTTCACAATTCAGAAAGCATATTGGCGAGCATCCGAAAATAGAGAAAGAACTATCAGAGATATGATCATTACGTTTTAAATTGAAAATAGAACGCGCTATTCTATTATAAGATTGTGGAATAATCTCCCTGCGAATGTCTTCCCACCCACTTACAGCGTCGAAACATTTAAGCGAAGTGTAAACCGTCACTACTCCCTCTTTCCCCCTTCCCACTAACCTGTCATCCCTTCGGAACCAACAAATGCTGTGCATGGATAGGGGGCATCCCCTGAGCTTGGTTTCATCTGTCATAAAAAAAAAAAAAAAAAAAAAGCAACAACAAAATTCCTTTGGGATATTGAATCCAGGTCGCTAAAAATTTCACATCCGTAGGCAAGTATGGGAAATAGAAATGTTTTGGATAAATGTAGTTTCGTTTTTGTTGGCCAAAAACGCTGAGTGTTCCACAGCAATCTGAGACCACCGTAGACTTTGCCAATACTAGCATTAACATGTGTGGACCAAGTTACAGTATTATTGAAAATGATTCCAAGATTTTTCGTTCAAGCTACATATTGAATTACATCATCTTCAATATATATATTCGGTAGATTGTATACTTCGATTTGTTTATTGTAAATGGACAAAACTTTGGTGTGCTATTCATAATTCTGCGTTTTCTAATTAGATGTTGAGATGTGGGAAGTTGTCACCGCCAGACGTTCGTGGGTCAACAAAGAGCATTGGGTCTTCCGCGAATTAAAATCAACCCGATTCGCACGACCCCACTCCTGGATTTTGTTGAGGTCAGATTGCAGTGTGTTATTCATAATTCTGCGTTTTCTAGTGATCTCCAGAATAGAAGGACGCCTGGAGAATGAATATGAATGACAAATACTGCTGTCATCAGAAGTTCATTGATAAAAATGAGAAAAAGAGTTGGAGACAGGACCGAACCCTGCGAAACTCAAGCATTAATGGAGTGTTCTTCGGAAGCAAAGCCGTCTATCACAACCCGATTAGAACGGCCGCTGAGGAAACTCGATAACCATCGAGTGAAAGTATTACCGACACCATAAGCAGCCAGTTTAGACACGAGTGCTTTATGCCACACCCGGTAAAATGCCTTGGAGATATTCAGAGCAACACCATTACTCGCACTGGACTTGTAAATACAACTGTTCCACCGCTTAGTGAGAAACGCCATCAGATCGCCGATGGAACGGTGAGCACTGAACTGAACGGTAAACAGTGGTTGGCTACTCTCGGAGAGAGCAGTTTTCAGCAAACATTTTGGCTAATACCTTTGCCTTATCAACCGAGTGACTGAAGATCTGATCATCCTTGAGGAGAGTTGGAATAGACGATCGCGTCTGATTCTTCACTCGCGCACGAATGACTAAAAGTTCTTACTACCTTTATGGTATTGAAGAACTCTATGTCTAAGGCGCTGTTCGTAGAGAGCTTTTTCGCGCTTTAAAGAGGCCTTGCACCTGTTTCTGGCCTGGATGCGCAGAAGCTTAGTTTCAGCAGTTTTGTTCAAATGCCAATTTCTAAAGGCTTCCTCTTTAGATCTGACTGTATGCAAGTAAACATACTTGCCTTTACTTTCCTTTAAACAAGGAAAGATTTTTGTTTAATGGAAATCTTTTTATTGGATATGAAAGACCTCATACCAATTAAAATTATATTTTCTACTAATTTTGCCGCGGCATTTATATTTCTGTGCCTAAAACATAGTTGCCAATTGATGTGGCTGAAAAAGGAGTTCAGCGCCAAGAGGTGAGAGAAAATTCACAACATACTTGCTATGATGTGAAGTTAAAAAAAGGTCCAGAATATTTTGGTTTTGCCCATCAACGCAAGGAAAGTGCGTTGGTTCCTTCACTAGTTGAGTCAAATTAATAGACTCGGCAAATAACTCAACAAACCCTCGCGTGTTGTATTACTCGAATGACGTAGCCAATTGGAATTATGAACATTGAAATCACCAGCAACAACAATTTCACTGTACGGATACGATTCCAGAATTTTAGAGATCGAATCAGAGAGACTGTCCAGTTTATCAAAAGTTGACAGCCTCTCCAGACCCGGGCTCCTATAAACAAAGCAGAAGTGTACGATGTGCGACTGGATTTTGAACTTAACCCACATGAAGCTAAATTCGCATCCAATCGTGCAAAGTTGTTGCTGACACTGGTACGCAACATCACTGCGAATGTAATATATAAGGTGAGGCCTCTGTGTGGTGAAAACAATGGCAGTAAATGGTACCCAGGCATGTGAAAATCCAGTGGATCTGCACCCTCAGACACCTAGGTCTCAGCTAGTGCCATTATACGCGGTTAGTAGTAGGAATATGGGGTTTCTAACTCAAATGGCACCACCCGTGTATTTCGGTGGTGCCACCACCTAAGGGGCGCTGTATGTGTGTAAGAGTCATAAAGAAGATTGAAGGCTGGCGGCTAGCGGCTGGCGGACGGACAGACGATCAGTCGTTTGATAGGGGAGATGGTGAGGAAGAAGGGAGAGGGAGGAGAGAGACGTGCTTTGTGGTATGTGAGTATTGGGGAGAGCAGCAGCGGCAAGATGCTTGCCTTTGGAATTGTTGTTGTAGGATATCATATTAAGAGCCTGTAATAGTATTGGAGAATGGTGTGTCGTTGAATTTCAACGCATTAACGTTCCCGCTGCCGTTGAATCAAGTCTCCCGATTCGAAGAAATAAATCCACACATTAGTGTGAATATGTTTGGATACGATGAGGAGATCGGGAGCATCGTGGGACCTTATTACTCCACCAAGCAGGAGAAGTCCTCCCACATAAACCTCCTGCTAATTCAGGAGGAGGACCGCTCCTACGTGTGGATAAAGAGCATGTCAAGGTAATTTACATTAAAACTAATGATTCATGATTTTCATAGCAATAATTTTGTTTTCGCTCTCTTCTCTTTTCAGATTAATAAAATCTCAACAAACCGCACATAAAGGTAGATTATTCTTCTGCAACAACTGTCTGCAGTACTCGCACAATGCGACTAGGAGATATGCTTTTGCAGTACAAGGAGATATGCAAAAAGGTGGTGACGGTGATGCCCCAACAGGAGGAGGCATCAATTAGTGTTAAGAATTTAGAACGTAAGTTAGATGTACCGTTTGTAGTTTATAGCGATTTCGAGTGTATTTTAAGAAAAGTAGATAGTACTGTAGATGTAAGTTTACGTAGTGGCAAGAATGTAAATGTACATATACCAATAGCTTATAGTTATTACATAGTTTGTAAGTATAATAGTAATTTGAATAATTTTGCTGTATATACGGGTGAGGATGCCCCCACTAAATTTATTCAAAGTTTGGTGGGGGATTGTATAGAAATTTACAACAATTATTTGAGTGTCGTGAGGCCTATGATTCCCTTGGTTTCGGGAGAACTCAGACATCAGTCTGAGTACAATGTCTGTCACATTTGTGAACTGACAGGGGGGCAGATCATTGCCATTTAACGGGAAAGTATAGGGGTCCAGCACACAATGAGTGCAATTTCAAATACCAAATTTCACATTTTATACCTATATTTTTCCACAATTTTTTTGGCTAAGACTGCCACTTATTTATTAAGGAACTCAATTTATTTGAGGGGGATATAAAAGTTATCCCCCTAAATAAAGAGTTGTACGTATACCTGTCGAAGAGGATACGCGTAAGCGAAAAGAAGACCATTGAACTCAGGTTCTTGGATTTTTTTCGCTTTATGGCTTCCAGTTTGGATACATTGGCGCAAAATCTTACACCTAATGATTTTCATGCAGTGCGCCGAATGTATCCAAACGATGAAGAATTTAATCTTCTTAGGTGGAAAGGTGTATTCCCATATGAATACATCAATTCAGTTGATCGCCTGCAAGAAACTAACCTTCCTACTCAGGCTGATTTCTTCAGTCGATGGACTGGTACAGAATGTGCAGTGGAGGATTATGAGCATGCTCAAAGAGTTTGGTAAGTTTTCAATTGTCAAACACTGAATGATTACATGATCCTCTATCTGAAAACAGATGTACTTATTTTGGCAGACGTTTTTGAAAATTTCAGAAACGTGTGCAAAAATATTTACAATTTGGATCCCTGTCAGTACTACACGGCTCCAGGTTTGTCTTGGGATGCAATGTTGAAAACAACCAACATAGAACTTGAGCTGCTTACTGATGTTGATATGTATCTTTTCGTATAGAAAGGCATACGGGGCGGCATTGTTCAATGTAGCAAGAGGCATTCAAAGGCAAATAATAAGTATGTGACGGCCTACGATTCAAGTAAGCCGTCAGAATACTTAATGTATATGGATGCCAATTACCTATACGGTTGGGCAATGTCTGAATGTCTGGTTTTGAATGGGTTGCTGACGTTAATAATTTTAACGTCAGCAGCATTTCAATGCCAGAGGATTCCACGGGGTTTGTTTTTTAAGTAGACTTGGACTACCCTCAGAGTTTACATGACGCGCATAATGATTTACCATTTTGCGCGGAAAATAAAACTGTGGGTAGCTCCAAGTGTAAAAAGTTGATAATTTAACCAACAAGACTAATTATATAATTCATTATAAAAATTTACAACAATGCCTTCAAAATGGCTTAATTTTAAAGAAAGTCCACAAAGCATTGAAGTTTAAGCAGTCTTGTTGGTTAAAACTATATATCGACTTAAATACTCATCACCGCAGTTTAGCCAGAAATACTTTTGAAAATAATTTCTTTAAACTGCTAAACAATGCGGTGTACGATGAAAGCGATTGGGAGTTTGCGCACTAATTGCTAAACCCAATTTTCACAGCTCTTCACAATTCACAGAAGACATGATTGCGATTCAAATGACTAGGATTCGCACCGTTTATAACAAGCCCATTTATTTTTGATTTTCGGTGCTTGAATTGTCAAAGTGGAAGATGTATAACTTCCACTATGACTTCATACTACCGAAATTCCAACAGAGTCTTGCGTTGACCTATATGGATACAGATTCATTCACATATTCAATCAAGACTCTAGATTTTTATAGGGATATTCGAGATGATATCGAATCAAAATTCGGAGGACAATGTATATAATTTTCCCCTTAGGAATGCCAAAGTTCTCGGCATGATGAAGGATGAGTGTAAGGGGAAAATAATGAGGGAGTTCATAGGCCTCCGCTCAAAAATGTACTCCATAAAAAAAATTAGTATTAGATAGGTTAAGTCTTAGTGATTATAGGAATTGTCTAGTAAATAAGAATATAGTTTATGGTGATATGTATATACCCTATCCCCCGATTTACACGGTAGATACGTTCCTGAGAAAAACGTGTAAATCGAAAATTAAAAATTTTCAAGTCAAAACCGTGTAAATCGAAAAGCTTGCAGAAAATGCATAATTTTGCTATTTAACAGTTGTGATTTTTTTCAATATTTTTAGGTGTACACAGAAATAAAAATAATATGCATTGACAGGTTAAAATATGTAATATATTACGGAAACACTGTTTTTTTATTTAATTACAATACATTAAACAAAAAATAAAACCAAAGGTGTTTTATTATCCTTCATCACTGTCAGAAATTACTCTCATTCTTTTTTTCGGAATCGAAGGTTCGAATTCACTTTCATCACTCGAAGTTATTTGTGCCGATTCGATGTTTGAAGCAGAAATATTTACATTATGAGAGATGGTAATAAAATCGGTTATTAACAATTGCTTCGAATTTTTTGTAAGATCTTTGTAAACTTCTTCATATTGAGCCAAGCAGCGATTTATGTCACGTTGGAATCGTAAAGCCCTTTCAACGTTTGTGTCATTTTGTATAAAATGATTACCCAGCTTTCTTCCCAATGCGAGTCCTTCGCGGATGACTTTAGCAGTGAATGTTACTGGTACTAATTCCTCTTCATCAGATTTGTCTGGGTACTCTTTTTTGTGTTTGATCTTCTATCCAAAGCATTAATGCTTTCTCCATTTTTTCCATTGCAATATTTCCGGTGTATGATGTTGTGCCCATGCTCGTGGTATTGCCAGCTGCAACACTCTTTCTAATTGTGTTTTCATTTGTTCTAATAGTTCTTATTGTAGCTTCGTTCATGCTATATGATTTTGCAACATCTACTACTCTTTCTCCCTTTCGTAAGCCATCCAAAATTTCGATTTTAGTTTCTAAAGAAATAACTTTTCTTTTAACTTCTTTCTTCATTATAAGCCTATAACATTCCGTAGATAAAACTTTAATTTTATGCGAAGAAATACAGACACAGTGTGCGTGTGCAGCAAGTCAGCACATAAGCTCGGGATTCCCCGTGAGATGTGTACACAGCGCACGTGTTCAATCACAGTAGCATATAATCAGAGTAGCATAATCAGAGTGCGATAAAAACAACAAAAAACTTATTTGGAAAACCGCGTAAAAGCGAAAACGTGTAAAATAAGTACCGTGTAAATCGGGGGATAGGTGTATTTAGAAGTAAGATGCATGAAATATATACTCAGTTAGTTCATAAGATAGCTTTAAGTTCTAGTGATGATAAGCGTTATGTTAGAAGTGATGGCATCCACAATTATGCGTGGGGCCATCACAAAATGAAATTAGAAATGCAACTAGACATAGACGATGATATTTTTAATACTTTAACCTATTAATAATTAAATTTAATTTTTAATAAGTATAAAATAATTTCAAATTTAAAAAATATAATTTAATTTTATAAACAATTTTTTATTAATATATATATATATATATTGTAAATATTGTAAATATAGACATTAAGTTTACAATATTTAGGTTAAGGAATTTTATAAATAAAAAAGTGTAAATATGAACTTATAAACACTTTTTTCTTTATTTATTGATGGAATTTAGAAATTTTCTTAATAGCAAAGCATTTCGAAGCGCACAACAGCCATTATGGGAATGGCACATCCTTTGTAGTAAGTATGTATCTCGAAGAGTTTCAAAGTTGCTGCAGTCGATCTCTTCAATGTTAAATACGGGCGCGACTAAAAGTTCTTCAACCCATTTAGATTTTTCAGCTTCCTTAACGTATACGGGTATATTTTTAAGATTGTGCTTCACGAAATGTTTCACACTACAATAGTCGATGAAGTACTGTTGAAACCACTGTACTTGTTTTTGGGACTGACGTGTTAATTTGTTGAATCCATATGGCGGTTTTATAATAAAATTCTGATACTCATTAAAGCTCTCATTAAAGACGATAAATTCATTAAAATTGCCTTTGAAGCTCTGCACATCCAGAGTAATAAATTTGTCATTCTCCATTTGCATTTAGACGACTTTTTTAATTTCACCAGTCGTTGGTGTATATTCAATTATGTTGTCGTGTATGAGTACGCAATAGTACTGTACTTATAATGTCGTGTATGAATACGCAAATGTGTTGGCTGGAATATTTTTTGATGTCTTAAATTCAATTCTAATATCAATCGGACCACTTTTAATCGCTTCGTTTTGATGACTAATATCTACTACAATTATCTTTGAAATCTCCAGGCAGCAACAGAGGTTGAGATTCACGATTAAAATAGCTTTCTTGAAATTTTATATACATATCATACAACAGAGCATAACGGTCACGATCGAAATTCAGATTGAGGTGATCATACGGATAGTGTTTCCACTTAGGATAAGGGTTATTGACATCTTGGATGTTGGCCAACTAATGAAATAAAAAAACACACAAAGGAATTTTTTTATACAAGAAAATTTATTTACAAAATTTCATTACTATCGATCCAAGTATTATGTGTATTGGAAAACCCTAGCCACTTGACAAAGACTTTATTCCCTTTAGTTTTTAAAACTTTTTCTACAAGGTATGTGCTGGGATATTTTGTTTTCAATAGTTCGCTTTCGTAAAATCCTCCTCCAAATGTGTTTCCCTGGTAGTCTACAAGAATATACGTCGGTGAGTTTGTAATTCTTATATTTTTAATTTAAAAATTTCTGTAGTCCAATTCGGTGTTTAGCCTTTTTCAAAAACGTGTTTATGTTTACTGATACATATAGTAGTCTCCTATCCGGAACTTTGGCATTCTAAATATTTTCAGATTGTTGTAGGCTGTATTTAATAGCAACGGTTTTTCATTAGACGGTTTCACATCAATGGGAGCCATATTTATTGTTCTATGCTTTTTCTTATTGTATTTGTCGATCAAATTTGTATAATTATCAATCCATCGATACGATCCATAGTAATTAAATTCCCTCCACATCATTTGTTTTAGTGTTCTATTGAAACGCTCAACAATTGACGCCTTCAAGACACTGTACGAAGAGTAATGACATGGAATTTCCTCATTAAATTTTGAAATTGTCGATTAAAGAATTCTTTACCATCATCGGTTTGTAAATTTCTGGGTATCCGACCCAATTTGAATACGGTTTCCATGGCTTTGGTGTCATCAGCAGTTGTTTTCGATTTTAAAGGCATAGCCCAGGCAAATTTTGAAAATGTATCTATTACGGTGAGAAGGAAGCGAAATCCATTGTTATCTGTGGAATAGCTTCCCATTTCTACTAAATCCGCTTGCCAGAGGTCGTCGATCCCTTTAGTAATTACACGTCTTCGTTTAAAATTTTTTCGAGCTTGAGTGTGTAGTTCATCTACTAAACCCCGCTTTTTACTCATTTTGGCATTTATTTTAGAATTTTGTCCTCCAGTGCGGCTACTGATTTGGGTTTTTGTGCTTGTTGAAATAGATAGCTTTTAATTCCTTCAATTTGTTCACTAATATATTTCGTGTAATCTTGAATATTACTGCCGACGTATTCTTTAGTGTCTTGAAGTTTTGTGTAGACTACTTCAATGTCACCTTCTATTCTTTCCTTTAGTATTTGCCTTTCTTTTTTAAATTCTGTGGTAATTTGATTCATATAATTTTTCACAAAAGATTTTGTTGCAGCATCATTATTTTCAACAGGCTCACCAACACTTTTTAAACGCTTCCAGTGCAGATCTAAATGGTTATCATTATCCAAATTAAATCCCAACACTTTGGAAAAATTTCTTTTTAATTTATTATTTGATGCTTCTCGCATGGAATGGCGACCGAACTTATCGACGCTCATTGTCAATTAGGCTTACTACTCTATTAATACAGCATATTTATACAATTATATTAGCTTCTCTCAACTCCTCAATGATGGAAATAATTTCATTGTTGTGATTGTTGTGTCCAGCTGACTGTGAGGATAATAAAAGTCGTAATCTATCAGTAGTAGGAATATGGCGTTTCTAATTCACAACAACAACAGGTAAAATCATAGCACCACATGTGGTGAATGTGGTGTTACAACAACAACAACAACAACAACAGGAGGTAAAAGCATACATCCTCACAACAACAACAATAACACCACAGATTGGTCAGATCGAGGATTTTAGTGGACAGAGTGGCCAGATCGAGGATTTTGGTTGAAAGAGTGGCCAGATCGAGGTTTTGTAAAAAAATATTTTTAAAACTTTTTTTAATTTTTTTTTTAATTTTTTCTTTAAAACTTTTTAAAAAATTTTTTTTTAAAACTTAAAAAAATTTTTTTTTAAATTTTTTTTTAATTTTTTTTTAATTTTTTTAAAAAAATTTTTGTTAAAACTTTTTTTACATTTTTTTTAAACTTTTTTATTTATTTTATTTATTTTTTATTTATTTATTTAAAAAACTTTGGTGCACACTAAGATATATATACATCTTTTATAGTGCAAATGAGTTAGAATAATAAACAAATACCAATAAATGAACATTTAAGAATAATTTATAAAATACATTTACATTTTTTTTTAAATTTTTTTTTAAAAATGTTTTCTTTTAATCTTTTTTTTAAAGTGCCTTGACTCGAATTTGTCAGGAATTAAATTAATATAAACATTTTCGAAGAATGTGATAAAATTACGCGGAACTGAACCGAACATGATTGAATACAGAGAGGGATCTCTTTGTTGTCTCAATTTCAGTTTTGCTGATATGTTATTTTTTTTCTTTTTGTCTTATAAGGGTTTCAGCTGGAGTATGAAAATGAATGTGCACTCATAAATTTTACATCTTATTGTTTTCTTAATTCCTGCAATTAGCTTAATTGGAAAATACGGTATACAACCGTAAGTAACGTGCGAGTTTTTTTCACTTTATAAAATTATGTAATAGAACAAATAGAAGTCAGTCAACAATCAACTATTAACTAAACAAAATGAACCATGTAAATATAACAACATTTTTAACTCGAGTTCATGAGTTTTTAGTAACTCACAGGGAAAATATACTGGAGGAGCATTTTGATTACATTTTAACAGGCTATACAAAACTATCCAAATACAAAGATGCCTTTGCGATTGTCTCCAGATATGGATGTCATTATACTACATGTTGCTGGTCTCCTAGTGAAACTGTGGATGGACCAGACACCTGCGTTTGCTGCACTATAAATTTAACTATTACCAGAATAAATAGCTTAATATCATTTTATGCAAGAATCTATAAATAAAAGGCGACATATTTATAAAATTATTTTATTTATTTATTTTTTTATTAAAATCTTTTTGACAATTTGTAAAATATGTTTCGAGTAGTGGTTGCGATTGAGGAAAGTCGACCTGAACCTCCAAGCGAAAATTTTCTCCATCTTCTTCCAACAGTTTTATTAAATAATAGTTATAATTGCTGAATTCTGCTATGGTCGCATCACATATATCGTTGAATTTTTGTGGTAGGAAACCAACGCAATCTTCCATCTCCATTAGTATGCGATACACAAACTTTGTTGTTGTTCTGCGAACATTTTTTATGGTGTAGAATCTGCTGGGTTCCATGTCCTTGACATGGAGAATATTTTTCTGGTTGGAGTTCTTTTGATTGAAGTCCTTCACAGCAGCGTACGAGAGAGAAAAGTCAGTTTGTTGGAGCTGATTCATTTTACTAATATTATTTTAACTCTTTATAACAAATTATTTTATCACATTTTTTTTTTGTAACGTTTACTGCACCTGACCAAAGTTACACAAAGACTGAATATCTGGAACTAAAATGCAGTATAAACAAATATAATGTAATATAACAGTAATATAAATATAACAGTATAATATATAACGACTACATAAACAGCGTGGAATATGTTGTTTACATAAGTACAGTACTCTTTAAAGTATATAAAAAATACTTGAGAAATTTATCTTCACCACCATCAACATATTTTTAATATCGTCAAAATTCGACACACCATATAAATACTTATTTATTCCTATTAAAAGGTTTAATAAAAAGTATATGCATATAATAAAGTATATAGTACATATATTTATTTTTTATTTATTATTTAACATACAAAGAAATTTTAGACATAGATGACCACAGTTATATGAATTATAGTCTTGATGTTAAATGTATAGTAATTGTAACGTACTCCTTCTCCCAAATAATTTATTATTTCATGTGGTGGTTGCAAGTTTCCAAAGTTATCAAAATATTCTTTGCAGTTCTTGTCTTTATAATATGCTACCCAATGAGTACCGGGGCCCTTTGATGTATCCAGATTAACGATTCCACATTCTTGTTGACGAGGTCGTTTCGGGAGACTGTATCGCATAAAAATACCTCTGAAATGTGGTAGATTCTTTGCATGTTTTATCAATTCGACGTCTGTGAGGGCTCTTTTGGGTAGATTCTTTAAAATTTTTTTGGTTGTGTACTATAATATAAAGCCAAACCTTTTCTGTATGGTTTCAAGTATAAGCCTTTTCCCATGGCGATGGCTTCCATGGTCTTCTTATGTCGATTCGCTTCCTCCAATTGTAGTCGAGCGGCTTTTGTATCATTCATTGCTTTTGCGATTGAAGCTCCTTCAGATGCTAAGTCTCCAACAACTCCGAGAGCAGTTAAAATGCGTACTAATGATAGAAACCCTCCTACTTTAGGAACGGGTATAACGCGTGGAATGTTAACCATCGACTTCTTTCTTCCGAAAGAGTTTTTTACAACCTTTTGTGCGATTTTTATAGCACTGGGAATATCTTCTGGTTTTCGTTGTTTAATGATTTTCAATACGTTCTAACCGCTTGAGTAAATATTTTCTTGGTACATTTCTTTTTGACTTTTCTCTTAATTTTCTTAAGCGTTTTATTCATCGTGTTCCCCATGCCGAATTTTACTTTAGCTTTCATTGCATTTGTAACTAATCGCGCGTTTATTCGCTCACTAAATATGCTGTCTTGTGATTTTACTCTCTGCCACGCCCTTTCAGCTAATATTTTATCTACTTCGTGACGCTTATTCAAGTCTCGAGTTTTATCATAAGCAATATCGTGCTCTCTGCATGCAGCGTCCACTGGATTGATTCCCTTATCGCCTCTTGCCAAACGTTCTGTTAGTTTAGTTCCTGGACCACAAAATTGATAATTCGGTAAATGAAATAATTTGGCAGAGAATTTATAACACTATTTAATAAACCTCTTCCGGTTACTGATTGTTTAGAACTGATATGTTTCTTATAAATTATACCCATTTTACATCTTTTCATCTACTCGTATTGAATGAAAATGTATATAAATGTGAGGTTATTACATATTTATATTAATTGTTAAAATGCGTTTCTTTAAACAAGACAGAAATATAATAATAAAGAATATGGATCTAGTAACTAATAATGTCTCCAAATCTAGACACAGTTTCCTGTTACCAAATTCAATAAGATGTCTCATTGTTAGCCCTTCGAATTGTGGAAAGACTAACGTTATGTTAAGTCATTGTATCAACCAAAATATGAATATTTAAAGCTATTAATAAATCCAATTCAAAATATTGGATTATTTACATTTTCGGAAAACGAACAAGTCCTTAAACCAGATGAAGCAAAAACCAACTCCATTATGATATTCGATGATGTTGCTTGTGAGAAGCAAAACAACATACGCGAATACTTTTGTATGGGTCGACACAAATGTATCGATTGTTTTCATTTATGTCAAACATATACACGAATTCCTAAGCATTTAGTACGTGATAATGCTAACATGATTATTATATTCAAACAAGATGAAATGAATTGGAAACACATATACAATGATCATGTGGAAACAGACATGACTTTTGGAAAGTTTTTAAATATATGTAGAGAATGTTGGAAAGATAAATATGGATTTCTGGTTGTTCACGCGGGAGGGTGAGGTTTGAGATAGTTACAGGAGACTTACCGGCTTGCACGGAGATTTAGTGATGATAATCCGGAGTCGGTGACTTCTTATGGGTGGACGGCGCCGTCGGGGATGTTGCCGGATGCTGATGATGATGATGATGAGTATGCTTTAATTTCCTTTTTTTTTTTTTGGTTCACTGGACACTGGTGCAAGGCGGGTGCTTGCTAACACGTTTTACAAAGGAATGAATTCCGCCGCTTCCGGAAACCTATGATGAGCTGCTTGCCCTTCTGCTGAGATGCAGAAGAGCCGCTTTCACTCCGAGAGTGAGAGAAAACGGTGGCAGAACTCACCAGGTACCGAACCGCGGGAGAGAGAGAGACCAAATCAGCATGGCATGGGGAGCTGCTTGCCCTTCTGCTGAGATGCAGAAGAGCCGCTTTCGCTCAGAAGCGAGAGAAAGCGGCGGCAGATCTCACCGCATGCCAAAGAGGTTGGGAGAAGCGAGGGTTGCCGTTGCTAACTGCGGCGAACAGCAGTTTGGCGTAAACATACCGCCCGCCTTGCAGTACTGCAACCTTAGCACCTATTGCAGCCATACGAAGTAGGGGGGGGGTTCGTATGGGACGGATTGGGAGTTGATATGAACGACGAGAGATGCGGATCAGATCAACGTAATAGCCGGGAGCTCCAACGGGGAGGGGAGCGGCTGGTTGGACCGAAGATGGACTAAGGACAAATAGAGAGCGTTGATTAGGGGACATCAACGTAAATGCTGTCACACTTTAGGTGCATATATGACCCGACAGCACCCATCCAAAGATGGAATTTTGGGCGAAAGGCTGCCCATGGACGTAAGGCAAAGATCCGGGTAGGAACAGCCTAGTGATAACATCGGCCCCGAGTCGTAATCGAAGGGTGTGGGGCGAGTAGAATTCGGGGTCCGCCAACTTTATGTTGACAAAGGAGTGTCGGGCATCGATGCAGCGACTGGGGGTAACAACTTCCCAGTCCGTGAGGAGAGCGTGGAATTCGATGAGTTCTGACTGGTCTCCACGAGAACGGAGTGTCAGCAGCACGACCAAATCCTTGCCGAATTGTACCGGAGTAAGGCCGAGGGTGCGTACGAGCTTGCGAGAAATTTGAGAGATCTCGCAGCCGGAATCCAGTAGAGCGCTCTCGTACACAAAACCATCGTATCCGAGCACTCTCACTTTCGCAGTGGGCCGGAGTACTACGGATCGCTGCATCGCAGGCTCCAAGGAGACTCGGGATACCGACATCGAGGGAAGTTCGGCTGGAGGAAGAGTCGTCGTCCGTACCATTGTAGTGGATTGGCGATGGCGAGAAGGAGAGTGTCCACGATGAGTGGACCGCGGGGTCGGGTCCGAGTGCAATAGCGTGTGGTGCGGTCGATTGCACCGTCGACATTTTGCTTGACTCGGACAACCAACCTCTGTGTGCGAGAAGGCCAGACAGTTAGAACAAAAACGCAAACGGCGCACTGTTTCGGAACGTTTCTGAGGCGATTGTCTCAGAAATCGTGCACAGCACCGCAATGCATGCCGTCCTGCACATAATTTGCACGTTAATGGTTCTTCTCGCGTAGCGAGTGCCCTCCGAGATGAGGGCCACGACCCTGAGATGGGCGCGTTCCGCCCGTTTGCCGTCAACAGTTGCGCGGCAAAGGAGGGGATGCATTCGTTGGCCGGAAGGATTCCCATGCCAAAGGGATGCGTCCGCGCGAATTCGTCCGCCATGGAGAGATGGAGCGAGGTAGACTGCGGCGGGTAGATGGTTGTTCTTCCGCTGCCGGGAAGTCGACTGGAGAGTGTCCGGATGGGGTCTTCGGGTTGCGGTCTTCCGGGACAGTAGCTGCCGGGAGGCAGCTGGCGGAGTCTTCGGACATCGGCTCATCCTGGACTTGGAGTTGGACATCAACCGGGGTGATCGAGGGAGCCGCAGCTTCCATCATTGGCTCAGAGGCTGGGGTGGAGGTGTCCGAAAGGGCTTTGGCCCCTTGGTAGTCCTCTTCACCAAACTCCCAATCCAGATGGGACATGTTGCGGAGGAAGAAGCTGCGATACGATTCGTTTGAGCCTCGTGCGCCCGAGACGTCCTTGGCGGTTGGGGAAGTGATTTTGGGATTCATGTCTAAAATGAGAAAATTAGTAAATGCTGAAAACATAAAGGGGGAGGTTCCGATTTTGTGTCGAGTTACTGGGGCAACACGACTAATTTCGAGATTGGACGTGTCAGGGTTCCTTTTTCGGTTCGAACGTCGGCGACACGCCTTCTGCTATCAGAACCGAGATAGGTGTGGTTTATACGACCGAGTCTCCACTTCGTTGGTGGAAGATTATCGTCTCGTAAGACTACGAGGTTATTGGGTTTTAAATTCAACTGAGGGTATTTCCATTTAGTTCTTTTATGGAGTTCAGTTAAATATTCATTTTTCCAGCGGCTGCAAAAGTGCTGATACATGGATTTAACCTTTTGCCTTCGATTGACAATTTTGAGAGGGGAATTGAGTATTTCGGGTTCAGCAGGCGCTAAAATGGGACCACCGATGAGAAAGTGTCCTGGTGTAAGGAGTTGCAAATCAGAGGGGTCCTCGGACATGCTATTCAGCGGTCGCGAATTGAGACATGCTTCAATTTTGGAGAGAATGGTCGTAAATTCCTCAAAGGTGAAATGCATGTTTCCGACAAATTTTCGGAAGTGAAGCTTAAAGCTTTTGACTCCGGCTTCCCAGAGTCCACCCATGTGAGGCGCAGCGGCTGGTATGAAGTGCCACTGCAAGTTTTGGTAGGAGAATTGAGTGAGGACGGCGTCCTTACTTTGCTGGAGGAACGCTTTCCAGTCGTTCAGCAGAGCTTTAGATGCTCCAACGAAATTTTTCCCATTGTCTGAGTATAGATCCTTGGGACATCCTCTGCGTGCGGTAAAACGGCTGAACGCAGCGAGAAAAGTGGGCGTCGATAGATCGCTGGTAGCTTCGAGATGAATAGCCTTGGTCGCGAAGCAGACGAATATGCAGACGTGACCTTTCGTGATGAGGCACGCCCTGCCGGTATAATTTTTAATGTCAAACGGTCCCGCGAAGTCGAGACCGGTGGCAGCAAATGGGAGAGAGAGAGAGGTGCGTTCAGGCGGCAGTGCAGCCATCAGTTGTGTTTGGATTTGTTTCCGTTGTAGAGGTTAAACGTCCTCTTGCGCGGAGGACTCCATCTCGGGATAAGAATGGGTTAAGTGACAGTCGAGGTACAGAGATGGTTTTGATGGGGGCAACTTTGGTTTTTGCATAAAGTAGAGAGGTACGGAGTTCGTGAGAGTTACGAAGGCGTACATAGACCACGCCTGCGTATGCTTTTTCGGAAGCATCGCAAAACGCATGGATTTCAATGCCACTCGTGGGAGTGAAATGAATCCATCGAGGGATTTTTATGAGGTTAATTTGGTGATAGCACTGGACGAATTTTATCCAGAGTTGTAGGGTTGTCGGGGTCAAGGGGTCATCCCAGCCGGTGGCATCCAGCCAAACTTGTTGCATGAGGGTTTTTGCGATAATAATGACCGGACCCATCCAGCCTGCAGGATCAAATAATTTTGCAAGGAGTGACAGCATTTCTCGTTTGGTGTAAGAGGGGGAAATATCAAATGGTTTGGATTTAATGGTGAAGTAATCAGCCTTTGCATTCCATCGGATACCGAGTGTTTTTGCTGTGCTGGTGTCTTCCAATTCTAGAAAATCCTTATTCAGTAGGTCTTCAGGAGGTATTCCTGATAGAATTTCCTGATGGTTAGCTGTCCATTTTCGCAGGGTAAATCCAGCAGAGCGAAGGGCTGCTGTCAATTCCTTTCGCGCACGGAGCGCCGTGTCGATAGTATGAGCACCGCACAGCGCGTCGTCGACATACATGGCTGTCCTCAAAATGGTAGTAGCCAGGGGGAACTCGGTTTCGACATCCTGGGCCAGCTGATGAAGCGTGCGAATTGCAAGATAGGGGGCACAGTTTACACCGAAGGTGATTGTTTGAAGTTCAAATTCGTGCACTTCATCATCTGGTGAATTTCTGAAAAGAATTCGTTGATAGCGCGAATGCTTCGGATCCACCAGAACCTGGCGATACATCTTCTCGATGTCTCCGTTGAAGACATATTGATAAAGACGCCATTTGAGAATGAGGAAAGTTAGATCCGCTTGTAAAGCCGGACCGGGGTAAAGGGTGTCATTGAGACTGAGACCGTTGGTTGTGGGGCATGAAGCGTTAAAAACAACTCGCACCTTGGTGGAGCTGCTTTCTGGCTTGATGACTGCATGGTGAGGTAAGTAGTAAGTGTCAGAAGGGAGCGAGGTTTGTTCGGGGTGAACAGGGATCATATGATTCAACTGGGAGTATTCTTGAATCACTGAATCATAAAGTTCTTTAAAACTCGGGGTTTTCAAGAGCCGCGCTTCGTTGCGGAGAAATTGTTTAAGTGCTATTTCTCTTGAACGTCCAAGTGGTAACTGCGAAGGGAATTCTTCTTTAAACGGCAGCGAGACGATGTAACGCCCATCGGGACGTCTTTGTGTTGTTTTCTCATACAAATCATTGCAGTATTTTTCAGTTGGAGTGCGAGGACGCTGTTTTGGGATCTCCTCTAGTTCCCAGAAGCGCGAAACCTGACGGTCGAGGGAGACCATCTACATCATATAAAGTTAAAGCGGACAGACAGTTATTAATTTCCCGCTGAAGTCGTTTAATTGCAACTCCGGATTCTTTTGAGATTGGGGTGAGGTTAAATAGGGTCCGGAGTTGCGTGTTAATGAGTATGCGTTTGTTTTCGAAGCGGTCGATCAAATTGTTCCACGCTTGTGCGAAGCCGCTGTCGATCAGTGGAGATTTTTTTAGCGATCTCCTTTGCTTCACCTTGGGTTTTTTGGTTTAGGTGGAACAATTTTTCGACGGAAGAAAGTCGATTATTTCTAATATAAAGCGCGGAGAACATGTCTCTAAAGGTTGGCCATGATTGGTAATCACCTTTAAAGACATCAGTATAGCCTTAAACACAATCAGGGACGCAAGACGCAGATTCAAGTTAGGGACGCAAGAAATGGCTCGGATTTAAACCAAATAGCAGAGAAGTGTTTTCGGGAAGCAGAAGTATGAAAGGTCAAAAATTTGGCAGTAGAGATTCAATAAATACAATTCAATACAATACCAAATTCTCGAAGTTTATTCTGTCTTTAAATTCTCTTAGTTTAGCTGTTTACAGTAATTTAATAAAATATTAAATATTATTTAATTTTTTTATTTTTAATAATAATAAATAAATAATAATAAAAAGCAACAGAAAAATACAAAAAGAATGAAATGTCAACAAACACAAACAACGAAAAAGAACGAGAACGCTTTTGCATCCCTCAAAATTAGAATTAGCTCGGATGCGGGATGCAAAGTGCGGCAGCAAAACAGGGAAGCAAAATGGAAAGCACACTTTTTTCTCGATCTCCATAAGAGCCCGTGTAATTTTGGCAGTTAAAAAATGAATCTGCGTCTTGCGTCCGTGATTGTGTTTAAGGCATATCGCACGGTGGTAAGTTGAGGTTGTGTCCCGAGAAATGGGAAGCGAGAGAGGGGATTGCGACTGCCGCTGAAGCTGAAGATGTAGGTGAGGCAGCGAGATGTTGCTGTTCGTTAATTTTCGCTGAGAAGCGAACATATATCTGATAACAGCGTCGGTACTTTGTTTTGACGACGATTATATCAGCACCACGAGCCTCTGGGTTAGCGTCGTTGATGGGATCCTTCGAGGTGATGAGGTACTCTACGCAAGAGTTGTATGAAGACTTGAGGTCGGACCAGACCGCCTTAAGTTCCTCGAGATGAACTTATATATATCGAGATGAAGATATATATACATATATATATATATATATATATATATATATATATATATATATATATATATATATATATATATATATATATATATATATATATATATATATATATATATATATATATATATATATATATATATATATATATATATATATATATATATATATATATATATATATATATATATATATATATATATATATATATATATATATATATATATACATATATATAGATATATATATATGTATGTTTAGATAATTTTATGGGGAAATCACTGATTTGATGTGCACCACGGGATGGATGCACATAAAACCCGCTAAAAATATGGAATTCGTTTGGGGGGATTAGCACTTGGTCACACGGCCTGAGTTTCCAGGGAAGGAAAACTAAGGAACCACGTGGTTTTCCAAATGCCGCGCGACGCCGAACCAATGTCATAATTATATATGCACGAGAGTGCTTATGCACTATATTTCACTGGAATGTGAAATGTGGGAATGTGGGATTTTGCCGGTAGAGAGTCCGGTTGTGGGGGGGTTTTTCCGGTAGAGAATCCGGTTCGATTGGACCAAAAATGTTCACGCGGGAGGGTGAGGTTTGAGATAGTTACAGGAGACTTACCGGCTTGCTCGGAGATTTAGTGATGATAATCCGGAGTCGGTGACTTCTTATGGGTGGACGGCGCCGTCGGGGATGTTGCCGGATGCTGATGATGATGATGATGAGTATGCTTTAATTTCCTTTTTTTTTTGGTTCACTGGACACTGGTGCAAGGCGGGTGCTTGCTAACACGTTTTACAAAGGAATGAATTCCGCCGCTTTCGGAAACCTATGATGAGCTGCTTGCCCTTCTGCTGAGATGCAGAATAGCCGCTTTCACTCCGAGAGTGAGAGAAAACGGTGGCAGAACTCACCAGGTACCGAACCGCGGGAGAGAGAGAGACCAAATCAGCATGGCATGGTGAGCTGCTTGCCCTTCTGCTGAGATGCAGAAGAGCCGCTTTCGCTCAGAAGCGAGAGAAAGCGGCGGCAGATCTCACCGCATGCCAAAGAGGTTGCGAGAAGCGAGGGTTGCCGTTGCTAACTGCGGCGAACAGCAGTTTGGCGTAAACACTGGTAATCAGCAAAGATGAACCGATTGATAAAGGACGTTATAGAAAAGGCTTTGATATTTACATCCAACTATAAATAAAAGCACTCCCGATAATTTCATACTAGTATGCAAACAGTCTTTGAACTGATCTGCTAGCTGATATACCTGATCTGATCTGATAGCTGATATACCGGATCCGATAGCTGATACACCTGATCTGTTAGCTGATATACCGGATCCGATAGCTGATACAACTGATCTGATCTGATAGCTGATATAACCGATTATAAGAATGAATGAAAAAATATTAAAAGTCCTGATAAAAACCAGACGTATTTTGAAACAGAAATTTTGGAACTAAAAACTGACTAAAGCAGATGTAGAAAATCAAATAGAAGAGTCACTTAAGCCAATCACAAAACCTCTCAAGGAATTGGTTCGAAACACTGCAACAACAACAACAAATCCTAATAAGAATGACTCTCACTTTACATATGATAAGATACCACTCAGACTAAAAACAAGTACCCCACAAAAAGCAAAGAAAGATATTAATTTTACAGACGAAATTCTTACCAAGAGTAATGAAGACGGTACATTTTAATTTTTTTTTTTGGAACCTCACCCTCTACTTCTTTCAACCTTACTCCCGGTTTCTTTGAATAATTGTTTTACAAGACACCATCAAAGTATGACGAAGCAGATCTACAAGTTTACAAAACAATTCTAATCTATACGTACTCACAAACGTAACTATAATGAAAATGAACAAATTAAGGGAACCCAGGCTTTCAAGTACACCAACATCATAAAAGGATTAATCGGTGATAAATCTTTGATGTCCACACCACTTCAACATAGAAAAGGAACCGGATTGATGAAAGTAAATCCTCAAAAGCCTAATTATATTCTTTGGGATGATCCGAATGAATTAGTAGATAGATTGAGCCTTTTATTATCATCACAATCAGCTGGACATAACAATCACACCAACGAAATTATTTCCATCATTGAGGAATTAAAAGAAGCTAATATAATTGTATAAATATGATGTATAATAGAGATATAAGCATAATTGAAAATGAGTGTCGACAAGTTCGGTCGTTATTCCGCACATAAAACATCAAATAATAAAATAAAGAGAAATATTTCAAAAGTGCGTTTAAAGCGTTTAAGAATGTTGGCTCACCTATTGATGGTTTTGACGCAGTAACCAAGTCTTTTTTAGAAGATAATATGAAACAGATGGACTCAATAACAAAGTCTTTTGTGAAAGATGGTATGAATCAGATGGATGCACAATTAAAAAAGAAAAAGCACTGAAGGAAAAAAATTGATGAAGAATTTGAGGTAGTTTACGTAAAAATTAATGATGCTGAAACATACATCGAAAGTAGTATTCAAGATTATACAAAATATATTAGTGAACAAATTGCTCGAATAGAAAATTACCTCTTTCAACAAGTACTAAGACCTAAATCTGCAGTTGAATATGAGAAAAAAATTCTACAAGAAATGCCAAAATGAGTAAAAAGCGGGGTTTAGTAGAGGAGCTTAACACTCAAGCTCGAAAAAATTTTAAACGAAGACGTGTAATCACTGAAGGAATCGACGACCTCTGGCAAGCGGATTTAGTTGAAATGGGAAGTTATTCCACGGATAACAATGGATTTCATTTCCTTCTCACCGTAATAGATACATTTTCAAAATTGGCCTGGGCTATGCCTTTAAAATCTAAAACATCCGCTGATGTAACCAAAGCTATGGAAACGATATTCAATTTAGGTAGGATACCGAGAAATTTACAAACCGATGATGGTAAAGAATTCTTTAATCGACAATTTCAAAATTTAGTGAGGAAATTCCATGTCAACCATTATTCTACGTATAGTGTTTTAAAGGCGTCAATTGTTGAGCGTTTCAATAGGACGCTAAAGCAGATGATTTGGAAGGAATTTAGTTATCATGGATCGTATCGATGGATTGATAATTATAAAAATTTGATCGACAAATATAATAAGAAAAAGCATAGAACGATAAATATGGCTCCTATTGATGTGAATCCGTCTAATGAAAGGTTGTTATTAAAGACTGCCTACAATAATCTGAAAATATTTACAAGGTCAAAGTTCCGCATAGGAGATTATGTTCGCATCAGTAAACATAAACATATATTCGAAAAAGGCTATACACCGAAATGGACTACATAGATTTTTAAAATTAAAAATATAAGAATTACAAACCCAACAACGTATATTCCTGGAGACTACCAGGGAAATATAATTAGAGGAGGATTCTACGAAACTGAACTACTGAAAACAAAATATCCCAACACCTACCTCGTGGAGAAAGTTCTTAAAACAAGAGGAAGCAAATTTTTCGTCAAGTGGTTAGGAATTTCGAATGAACATATATTAATTCTTGGATCGATAGTAATGAAATCTTGTAAAATATATGTAAATAAATTTCTGGTATAAAAAGATTGTTTGTGTGTGTTTTCATTTCATTAGTTAATCAACATTCAAGATGTCAATAACTCTTACTTTAAGTGGAAAGAAATCCATTTTATCAGCTGATTACTTTCCACCTATAGATTTAGATAATAAGTACGTATGTGGTCTGGTCGACTTTCATAGTTACAACACCATACCAAACGTCGACTATGAAAATATTTTATTTCATATTGGAGACCATACAATTGAAATTCCTGTTGGTTCATATGAGCTTGATGATTTTGCGAGTACATTCAAAGTAGATATTTAAGTATAGAGTCACATGAGAAGCTACACGAGAAATTCGAAGCAGCCAACCCTAATACACTGCTAGCTATCGTAGGATCCCGTAAACATGACATTTTCTTTAATAAAGATCGAAGCATTGCTCCGCTCTTAGGATTCAGTAAAAGAATATTGGAAGCAGGAAAACTACATACATCGGACTTGCCTGTGAATATAAAAAAGATCAATGAAATACACATTGAGTGTGACATAGTTACCGGTTCATATATTAATAATGCACCGGCGCATACAATACATATGTTTGCACTGAGTGTCAGTCCTGGGTATAAAATAGATGAAATTCCGAAAAATGTTATCTATTTACCATTAAACACCAGACAGATAAGTTCGATTACAGTAAAAATTGTTGATTAAAGCGGTAACCTAATTAATTTTTGTGGAGAAACTATAACCCTCAGACTACATTTAAAACCACAAGAATAATGATTATCTATAATAAAAGCGCTTACATAGGTACATCTTCATTCACTTCTACCCTACCACTTGGACTAACAAGGTCGCAGAAGCGCAGATAACACTTAACACTATACAATGTAAACAGCTGACGTTTGTAAATAAAGAGTTATTAAAATCTTTGGGTTTCAAACTAAAAAAAAACTAAATTAAAATGAGTCAAATACATGATGTTATACAAAAACCACTATATGATGATAGTACCATTAAAAAACAATACCATAGCTACTCACCGTGTTTAAAATCATATAAAATCAACGATGAGATAATGATAGCCATTCAAAATCAAGATCTATTCGTTTTACCATAGAGGTTATAAGATATAGAGTTCGCATCCAGTGTAAAATTTTGTGTCAATTTTTTGTCTGCTTAGAACGTACTAATACGTCCTAGTATCTAAACATTGTTTATCAACATGGGTTGCTAAGAATAAAAAAGCATACAAACATGAAATATTTGTTTCCAACATGTTTCGATGGCAGTGAGGAGCATATGTGAATATGAATGTGTGCAGTTGGTCACAAACTGATGTTCGCACGTTTTTGTTGTTGGATGTTTTGCAAGGCAGCTAGAATTTATTTTGGCTCCTTTTTAGCTTAAGCAACGTCGTCACTCTTGTGCAATATATGGAGATCTGAATCGATATTGAAGAATGGGAGTTGTAGGGTAAAATAAACGATATGCAAAAACAAAAATTAATTTCAAAGCCGGCAAGAAAGTGCCCTACAGCAATAAATGATAAATAATATAAAAGTTTGAATTTTTATTCATTTACCAGGTCAAGTTAATATAATATTTGAATCTTTGGATTTTTACTATCTGAGCTTTTATTTGTTTGCCAGGAACAATGCTTTCGTAGCAGAATTAGCAACATAAATTCTAAATTTTTGATTCTGTGAGCAAAACATTTAATATAATGCAGATGCATTGGTTTCGCAAATATATTTCAACTTTATAGTCGTTTTAAAGTTTCTTATCTTTTTTTTTTTTTTTTTTTTTTTTTATGGCAGATAGAACCAAGCTCAGGGGATGCCCCCTATCCATGCAAAGCATTCGTTGGTTTAGAAGGGTAAAGGTTAGTGGGAAGGAGAAGAGTGGGAGTAGTGTCGATTTACACCTCTTTTAAAAGCATCGACGTTATAAGTGGGTGGGAAAACATGCGCAGGGAGACTATTCCACAACTTAACTGCGCGACCGAAAAACGAATTATCGCGGTAGTGGGTAGTGCGATGGAACGGGATCGAAACGTAAAAGGGGTGCACCGCTCTGGAAAGCCGAGTAGATCTGTTGAATACCTGAACCGAAGGGATCAGGCTGGCTACTTCAGAGGAACAGTTACCATTAAAGTAACGGTAAAATAAGGTTACACACCCCACATCCCGACGACATCCCAAGGTTTCAATAGAGCTGGATACCCTACTGTCCCCTATAAGTTTTATCGCACGACCTTGTATACGGTCCAGAAGCTGAAGATATGTTTTCGAAGCTCCAGACCAAATATGCGAGTTGTACTCCATTTTCGGACGGATATAAGTGGTGTAGATACAACGAAGGTCGGTTGAAGTGAAGTATTTCTTGCACCGCTTTAAAAAGCCTAAGCACTTGGCTGCTTCTTTCGACACGTCAAAGATGTGATCGTTCCAGCGAAGATCACATTGGATTGACATGCCCAGAACAACATCTCTTTCAATTTTGGGGAAAAAATTATGGAAGTTAATAGAAATGTATTTTGCATAAATTATAAAAATAATCGCTTGTTGCGTAGATTTTTCCAAAATCTCCTTTTTGTGAAAATTTTTTTGCAAATATAAAAACTTTAGATATTTGTCCGACTTCTCTTAATAAAAAATTACGGAAATTTTGACTATTTCCTTTTGGAATTTTTTGAATTTTAGTGTTATTTATTTTTACTTCTATTTATTTTTTTGGGCTTTTATTATATTTTATCCCAATCTATTTTTGCAAACTTTTTTGCTGTAGGGCATTTACAGTTCGGCTTTGAACTCAGTTTTTGTTTTTGCATTCTGTATCTTTTACCCTACAATTACGATTTAGCGGAATCGATTCAGATCTCACTATACAAGAGGGACGACTTTGCTTAAGCTAAAAAGAAGCCAAAATAAATTTTAAGCTGCCTTGGAAAACAACCAACAACAAAAACGTGTGAGCATCAAAATGTACACTAACAACGACTTGGAAAACCGGTTTTTGCCCTCATGCAAATTAAGAAATACAAAAAACAAAAACAAAACAAAGCAAATTCTCATAGCAGAAAATATACATATTCTGTATGTATCGTATATCTGATTGTGTATTTTTTGCTCATACTCGCCTTGGTCACATGATGCGTAATGTTGCGTTATTTCATGTTAAACATTTTTTCTGTTCTCTGCAACATGCTGCATCCTTTTTTGATATACATGTTTATAAGAATTCAAAATAAAAGTGGCGCAAAAACATGTACTGGATGCGAACTCTATATCTTATAACCTCTATGGTTTTACCCAGTGAAAGTATAATTTATATTGAAGGTAGGGTCACCTTGGAGAATGGAAATGTGACTTCCAATGCAAAATAAGTAAAAACAAGTAAAAGTGTTGTATTCGGCCTGGCCGAAATCTAAATACCCTACACCCGAGTAACTGAAAAAATTATAATTTCGCCACTTAACACTTTTTGTATAAGTAGGCGGACCACGCCCATTTCGGCAAAATGTTTTTGTAATGTCTCTAGATAATGGTAGATAGAATTACGTATCAATATTTTGAACCGTATATGGGATATTGACATATTTTGTATAAGTGGGCGGACCACGCCCATTTTTTGTATATAGATTGACAATACGTGTAGATACTTCGTGATAACATTTCGTATTAATATCTTACACCGTTTACAAGATATTGACAACTTTTGTACGAGTGGGCGTGGCACGCCCATTTTTGGCAGGCTTATTGGTAATGCTTCCCTATATATCCTGATGGACTACATGTCCATATCTTATACCGTTCATTAGATATTGCCAACTTTGTTATCAGTGAGCGTGGCACGCCCATTTTTTTCAAACATTTTAGTAATGACGCTACATGTTCCGGAATAAAATTATACCTTAATATCTCACACGGTTTATGAAATATTTAGATTTTAAAATTTTTTGAAACGAGGTGCCTTTACATTCCGTACGTAAAGTAGTCGTGGCTGTTTACAAACAGCCCTAAATAACAAAGAATATTTGCGCCAAATTTCATTGCGATATCTCTTTTCGTTCTCTCGTGATCGTGATTTCAACAGACAGACAGACAGACAGACAGACGGACGGACAGGGCTAAATCGATTCAGGAGGTGACGCTGAGCAAGAATATATATATATCTTTTCTATATCTATCTCGTCTCCTTCTCTGCGTTACAAACGGAAGAACAAAGTGAATATACCCTACTCTCTTCGGGTGTAGGGTATAAAAAATAATTGTATGACATTCTTGTTTGATGACATTCGCTATGAGATTAATGGATTAGAAATTGATCGTACCCGTCACTTGGGTGTAACTACAACAGTGAAAAATTATGTCTCTTTGAATCCGACCGAAAGTAATATACTGAAAAATGCTGGTTAGTTTTCGAAGAATGAACTTGAAATAAAGGATGGATATTTTAATTTTTGTATACCACTAAAAATGCTGCTGGGATTTGCTGAAGACTTTAGTAAACTTATCTTAAATGCTAAACATGAACTTGTACTACTACTTTCAAATTCGGATGAAAATTTTATTGAACCGCATGTACAATTAGCTGATTTTGCAAAACTACAACTCTTTCAAATAATCCAAAGCGGTCAACCTATATCAATAGCATTCCGCAGTTGGGATTGTCATTTCAATCCGCTACTTACTCAAGGAACCAACCATCTGTGGAACGTTAAATTGTCTCCACAAAATGAAATACCACGTTTTATGCTGATTGTTTTTCGAAAGGACAACAAGTTTCAACATTGTCATTTAATTGATGTTAAAGTGCACTTAAATTCTGATACATATCCCTATGATGACCTCAACCTGAATTTTGATCTTAATCGTTATGCTCTGCTGTATGATATGTACACAAAATTTCAACAAAGCTATTTTACTCGTGAATCTCAACCACTGCTGCTGCCTGAAGATTTCAAAGATACTGCACCGATAATTGTGGTGGATGTTAGTCATCAAAACGAAGCTATTAAAAGTGGACCAATTGATATTAGAATTGAATTTAAGACATCAAAGAATATTCCAGCCAATACATCGGCTTACTGTATACTTATACACGATAAAATAATTGAATATACACCAACGACTGGTGAAATTAAAAAAGTCGTTTAAATGCAAATCGAGAATGACAAATTTATTACTGTGGATGTGCAGGGCTTCAAAGGCAATTTTAATGAATTTATTGTTAAACAGTTGGCAGTTACCTTCAGCTTTAATGAGTACCATAATTTTATTATGAAACCGCCATATGGATTTAACAAATTAACACGTCAGTCCCAAAAACAAGTACAGTGGTTATATCATAATCATCATGGTTTCACATGGAATCGACTTTAGCAGCGTAAAATATTTCATCGACTTTAGCAGCGTAAAATATTTCGTGAAGCAAAATCTTAAAAACACACCCGTATATGTTAAGGGAGCTGAAAAATCCAAATGGGTTGAAGAATTTTTAAACGTGCCCGTAATTAACGTCGAAGAAATGGGCTGCAGCAACTTTGAAATTTTACAACATACATACTTACTATAAAGAATGTGTCGTGCCCGTAATGGATGTTGTGCGATTCAAAATGCTATGCTATTAAGAAAACTCCTTCAATAAATAAAAAGAAAATGTTTATAATTTCATATATGTTTTTTTATTTATAAAATTTCTTAACCTAACAATTGTAAACTTAATGTCTATATTTACAATATTTACAATATATATATATATATACATTAATAAAAATTTATTTATAAAATTAAATTATTTTTGTTTTAAATGAGAATATATTTTATACTTATTATTAAAAAAATTAAATTTAATTATTAATAGTTTAAATTGACGAAATTGTTTTCATCTAATTTTTTTACTCCCTTAGCCTTTTTGATTTCTATATTATTTACAATAGCTAAGGAGTACATTTTTGAGCGGAGGCCTATGAACTCCCTCATTATTTTCCCCTTACACTCATCCTTCATCATGCCGAGAACTTTGACTTCATAAGGGGAAAATTATATACATTGTCCTCCGGATCTTGATTGAATATATGAATTAATCTGTATCCATATAGATCAACGCAAGACTCTGTTGGAATTTCGGTAGTATGAAGTCATAGTGGAAGTTATACATCTTCCACTTTGACAATTCAAGCACCGAAAATCAAAAATAAATGGGCTTGTTATAAACGGAGCGAATCCTAGTCATTTGAATCGCAATCATGTCTTCTGTGAATTGTGAAGAGCTTTGAAAATTGGGTTTAGCAATTAGTGCGCGAACTCCCAATCGCTTTCCTCGACTTTCCCAGCTTTTCACAATCTTGGCATCTTTCCGTTTATCAACATTTTCCATTGTTTTCCCGTACACCGCATTGTTTAGCAGCTTAAAGAAATTCTTTTCAAAAGTATTTCTGGCTAAACTGCGGTGATGGGTTTTTAAGTCGATATATTATTTTAACCAACAAGACTGTTTAAACTTCAATGCCTTGTGGACTTTCTTTAAAATTAAACCACTTTGAAGGCATTGTTAAATTTTTATAATGAAATATATAATTAATCTTGTTGGTTAAATCATCAACTTTTTACACTTGGAGCTACCCACAGTTTTATTTTCCACGCAAAATGGTAAATCATTATGCGCGTCATGTAAACTCTGAGGGTAGTCCAAGTCTACTTAAAAAACAAACCCCGTGGAATCCTCTGGCATTGAAAGAATGCTGCTGACGCTAAAATTATTAACGTCAGCAACCCATTCAAATCCCCCATACGGTAAATATTGCGACATTGCTCAACCGTATAGGTTATTAGCATCCAAATACATTAAGTATTCTGACGGCTTACTTAAATCGTAATCCGTCATATACTTATTATTTGCCTTTGAATGCCTCTTGCTACATTGAACAATGCCGCCCCGTATGCTTTTCTGTACAAAAAGATATATAGTATATCAACGTCAGTAAGCAGCTCCAGTTCTATGTTCGTTGTTTTCAACATTGCATCCCAAACCTGGAGCCGTGTAGTACTGACAGGGATCCAGATAGTATATTTTTGCACACATTTCTGAAATTGTCAAAAACGTCTGACAAAATAAGTACATCTGTTTTCAGATAGAGGATCATGTAATCATTCAGTGTTTGACAATTGAAAACTTGCCAAACTCTTTGAGCATGCTCATAATCCTCCACTGCACATTCTGTACCAGTCCATCGACTGAAGAAATCAGCCCGAGTAGGAAGGTTGGTTTCTTGCATGCGATCAACTGAATTGATGTATTCATATGGGAATACACCTTTCCTCCTAAGAAGATTAAATTCTTCATCGTTTGGATACATTCGGCGCACTGCATGAAAATCATTAGGTGTAAGATTGCCCCCTCAAATAAATTGAGTTCCTTAATAAATAAGTGGCAGTCATAACCACAAAAATTGTGAAAAAATAGAGGGAAAAAATTTGCAATTTGGTATTCCAAATTGCACTCGTTGTGTGCTGGACCCCTATACTTTCCCGTTAAATGGCAATGATCTGCCACCCTATCTGCCCCCAGACATTGTACTCAGACTGATGTCTGAGTTCTACCGGACCCAAGGGAGTCATAGGCCTCACGATACTCAAATAATTGTTGAAAATATCTTTACAATCCCCCACCAATCTTTGATTAAATTTAGTGGGGGCATCCTCACCCGAATATATAACAAACTTATTCAAATTACTATTATACTTACAAACTATGAAGTAACTAAAAGCTATTGGTATGTGCTTCTGCACATTACTACTATTTAAACTTACATCTACACTGCTATCTACATTTGTTAATATGCACTCAAAATCTGCATATATAACAAATGGTACATCTAACTTACGTTCTATGTAAATAAAACTAAGTGATGCCTCCTCCTCCTCCTCCTTAGGCATCACTGTCACCACCTTCTTGCAGACCTCTTTATGATGTTGTGATGTACTCGCACAATGCGAGTACATCTTACTCGCACTTGCGAGTACGCATTGTGCGAGTACATCACAACATGCGTACTCGCACAATGCGTACTCGCAAGTGCGAGTAAGATGTACTCGCATTGTGCGAGTACTGCAGGCAGCTGTTACATAAATACATCCTGTGTTGGTGGTTGGTTTGCTGACTTTTTATTAATCTGTAAAGAAAAGAGGGAAAATACAAAATTAGTGTTCTGAAAATTATTAGTTATTAGTTATTAGTTTAAATTAAATTACCTTGATATATTTTTTATCCATACATAGTGGGACCGCTCCTCCTCCTGAATCAGCAGAAGGTTTATGTGGGAAGACTTCTCCAGCTTGGTGGAGTAATAGGGTCCCATGATGCCACCGACCTCCTCGTTGTATCCAAACACGTTGACACTAACGTCTGAATTTAAAGCCTCAAATCGGGAGACTTGATTCAACAGCAGCGGGAACGTTAATGCGTTGAAATTCAACGACACACCATTCTCCAATACAATTAAATTCTCTTCAATGTTGGTTACATTATAACTGGAAGCTCTATGTGGATTACAATCAGATGGGTTTACGGCCGATATTATAGCCCACTTGAAGCAGAATTCGTCGTCATTTCTAACATTGATGCACTTCTTCGGGAGTGGGATGTACGACGATCCCTTCAGAGGCCGATATTGGTTAACATTGACAACAAATGACAAATCCTCACAAGAGACCAGCCACTGTCCCTCTCTTGGAACTCAGACATTTTTTCCCTTAACTGGTCGTGCCAAAACTGCCTCCTCAGCCTTTTTAAAAAAACAGCTCCGGTATGAGCAAGCCCTCATCATCATTCTCCAACACATATAGTATGTCTCACTTCTGCCATTAAAGGCAGACTTTATTAATTTTAAATTTTCGTTTATTGGGACCCAACAATTCTTTTTATGTTTGTTGGTCCGAACATGATGGGCCCAATCTTTTTGTAAGACGTTTTCGTTGCAGTTGGGACAACACACTTGTGCTGGTATTAATGTTGCTGCTGCTGCTGCTACTGTTGATGTTGATGACTGAGGGTGAGTTAAAGATGATGATGCTGCTAATGTTGAAGATGCTGCTGCTGCTAATATTGATGATGCTACTGCTGATGCTGCTAATGTTAATGGTTGAGGGTGTATTAAAACTTTATGTCTCCCAAATCTGTCGCTTCGGGTAAATTTCTTTTTGCAATCACCGCTTCTCATGTTTGCCCTCAACATGACGCTTAAGACTGCGATTTTCGGTGAAGCGCTGTCCACATTCATTACATAGGAAGCCTTTCATGTTGTTGTTGTTATAAATATTGTTGGTTACGGTGGTGACGGTGGCGGCAATGTTGTTGTTGTTGTTACTGTTGCCGTTGGTAGTCATGGTGACGGTGGAGGTGTCGGTGATGGTGGTGTCGGCGATGTTGATGCTGCTACGGCTTTGCAATCACCGCTTCTCATGTTTGCCCTCAACATGACGCTTAAGACTGCGATTTTCGGTGAAGCGCTGTCCACACTCATTACATAGGAAGCCTTTCATGTTGTTGTTGTTATAAATATTGTTGGTTACGGTGGTGACGGTGGCGGCAATGTTGTTGTTGTTGTTACTGTTGCCGTTGGTAGTCATGGTGACGGTGGAGGTGTCGGTGATGGTGGTGTCGGCGATGTTGATGCTGCTACTTTTGTCGTTGTTGTTGTTGTTGCAAGTGGAGGTTGTTAATTAAAAACTTACGATCCTGTAAAGCTGTAAAAAAATATTATGTATAATAAAAAATATTACAGTGAAAATATCTTTATATTTATATATTTATTATTATTATTATTATTATTATTATTATTATTATTATTATTATTATTATTATTATTATTATTATTATTATTATTATTATTATTATTATTATTATTATTATTATTATTATTATTATTATTATTATTATTATTATTATTATTATTATTATTATTATTATTATTATTATTATTATTATTATTATTATTATTATTATTATTATTATTATTATTATTATTATTATTATTATTATTATTATTATTATTATTATTATTATCGTCATCTTTATTTAGATTTCTCCTTTTTGGGTACATTAATACATTTTGAGAGCCTTAGCTTAAAACAAAATATATCATATTCTATTTAATTACTATGTACAGGTTTAATTCAAAAATTTTCTAGTTATGTGGCAGGTATCGATCATCACAGACTTCTGCACAGTGTCAATAAGATTTGTCCGGAGTCCAAGTATGTCAATATTTCTACAGAGATTCTTTTCGGCCACACCCTCAGCGCTCGCTACTATTGGGATGATCTTGATTTCCTTTAGGTTCCAGTTTCGCTTGGTTTCCACTGCTAGCTCACTGTATCTGCTAATTTTTTTCAATATATGTACGGCTTATATTCTTTGTAGCCGGGATTGCGACGTCAATGAAGATACCATAAAGGCCTCGGTCTCAGCAAACAGATTGCCATTCAGTAGCCATTTGTTTGACGTACATTTATCAACATTCTCAGCATTGATGGCTCTATAGTGGCGACCGTGAATAGGTTTTATTGACCAGTTCTGTTCCCTTGTAGTCTTGTCTACTGCTTGTCGGTTGTAGCTTCCATTCAGATTGAGCGGTGTTAAGTTTATATCAGCTTCAGATATTATTTTTATAAGTCGAGATCTATTTGACTTTTGTT
The DNA here is from genome assembly GCA_922984085.1 of Sicus ferrugineus. Classification (NCBI taxonomy): domain Eukaryota; kingdom Metazoa; phylum Arthropoda; class Insecta; order Diptera; family Conopidae; genus Sicus; species Sicus ferrugineus. The sequence goes on along the minus strand of OV277348.1, from coordinate 25,756,694 downwards.
GGAAGTAGCCACGGAGGGACTCTATTTGATTATTATGTAGCGTTTGGAGATCAATCAGCCCTCTTCCAGCATCTTTCCTTGATGCTGCCATTCTCTCACAGCACGATTTGGGATGATGTAATTTATAATGTGTCAGTATAGTTCTGATTGTTCGTTGTAGTGATTGAGTTTCTGTCCATTTTATAATGCCGAAACTGTATGAGAGGACGGGCACTGCGTATGTATTTATGGCTTTGATTAAATTTTTTCCATTAAGGTTCGCCTTAGAATTTTGTGCATACGTGACTTAAGTTCTCTGGTTAGGTTTTTCTTTACTGTTCTCGTTTCTATGCGGTTATTCTGGACCATGCCTAAGTATTTATACACGTCATTTTCTTCCATTTTTTCAATATTCTGTGCGGCTCTCTCGTGATCTTCAGTTCTTGATATTTTCCCTCTATAGATGGATATTCGTTTGCACTTCTCCAGTCCAATTTCATAGCAATATCTTGAATACTGAATACTGCAACGATTTCTATTAGGTGGTCTAAGCTCTGACGCGTCGATGCGTATATTTTTAAGTCATCCATGTACAATAAATGACTCAATACTTCTTGGTTAGACACTCCTTTAATTTTGTATCCATACTTTGTGTTCTTTAGGAGATTGCTAAGAGGTGCCATACAGAACCACAGTGCCATACAGAACAACAGTGCGGACAGACAGTCACCTTGGAAAATCCCACATCTTATGTCTATATCTGAGGTTTTTATCATACCCGTTTCTGTATGTATTTGGATTGCAATGCATCAAACCCCTTTTTTTTTTTAAAGGGAACCCTTTAAAACAAGATTTCTGCACTTTATCTGGCCCTGGTGCTTTCCAGTTGTGGGACTTCGATATAATTTCTTTAACTTGTTCACATGCGAAGTGGTTTGCTGACATTTCTGGGATCTGCTGGTATTTGTTTTTCTTCTCGATGATCCACTGCGCTTCAGAGTTATGGTTTACTTGGCTTGACCATATTGACGACCAGTACGCTTCGGTTTCCTCTTTATTGGGGTAATTATCTTTTCGGGTATTTAATGATATGCCCTTCTTGAGACTTCTGTAGAAGTTTTTCTCAATTGTTCAACAACTACAACACTACTTCTGCCTAGCATGATGCCACCGCGACCGTCAGCCGCTAGCCGCCAGTCCGTTAGCCGTCTGTCCGTATGCCAGACCACCAGGGTTGCCACCTGACTCGACAACCAGGGTTGCCACCCTAAAAAATGCCCAAAAATTCCCAGGAAAAGAAAGTTTAAAAAAAAATTAAAAAAAATTTTTTTTAAAAAAGTTTTAAAAAAAATTAACAAAAAAATTAAAAAAAAATTTTAAAAAAAAGTTTAAAAAAAATTTAAAAAACAATTGTTTAAAAAAAATTTAACAAGAAAATTTAAAAAAAAAGTTTTAAAAAATTAAAAACAAATTTAAAAAACCTCGATCTGGCCACTCTGTCAACCAAAATCCTCGATCTGGCCACTCTATGAGGTTGTTGTTGTTGTTTTTGTTGTTTTTGTTGTTGTGAGGATGTATGCTTTTACCTGTTGTTGTTGTTGATGATGTTGTTGTTGATGTTGTTGTTGATGTTGTTGTTGATGTTGTTGTAACACCACATTAGCACCACATTCACCACATGTGGTGCTAAGATTTTACCCGTTGTTGTGAATTAGAAACGCCATATTCCTACTACTTCCATCAACTAATTCATTCGGATCATCCCAGTAAATGAAATTAGGTTTCTGCGGATTGACTCTCATCAAACCGGTTCCTTTTTTACGTTTATATGGTGTAGATCAGTGATACCCAAAGTGGTCTATATCGACCCCCAGGGGTCGAGGATGACCTGCTAGGGGTCCATGTCAGCGAAAAAAAAAATTGGAAGTCCATGAGATATAAATGGGGGTCCACGATAATGGATCTCATTTAAGCAGGTCGTGACTTTAATTTTGGTCATGACCATCAATGGCATAATCTACATACACAGATAGATTTTTTGCTTAGTATTTACGTGAAAATATAATAATTACATATTATTTAAATTTAAAATTAAATACCTAGTAATTGAATTGCCATATCTTATAAAATTGTGCATTCGTACTTGCAGCTAACTCGTTCAATTCGTCAAGATAAAACGTTCATTTGTTTCCAGAGTTTTGAAAAGGAAAGTATTAAGAAAATATTTTCTAAAATATAAACTTGTTAATTACCGGCCCATTGCAATCTGTTCAATGCTCTCCAAAGTTATGGAGAGCGTTATAAATTTTAACTTGATGAGGTATCTGGAGAACAACCAATTGGTCAGTGATCGCCAGTACGGTTTCCGTGCTCACCGCTCCACAGGCGATTTGATGGCGTTCCTCACTGAGCGGTGGAACAGTTGTGTTCACCAATTTGGTGAGAGTAAGGTTGTTGCTTTGAATATCTCCAAGGCATTTGACCGGGTGTGGCATAAAGCACTCGTGTCTAAACTGGCTGCTTATGGTGTCGGTAATACATTCACTCGATGGATATCGAGATTCCTCAGCGGTCTGTCATTGACATCAAACCCCGTCTACTCGTTCGCTGATGACAGCAGCATTTGTCATTCATATTCATTCTCCAGGCGTCCTTCTGTTCTGGAGATCAATAGAAAACGCAGAATTATGAATGACACACTCCAATCTGACCTCAACAAAATCCAGGAGTGGGGTCAAGCGAATCGGGTCGATTTTAATGGGCGGAAGACGCCAACTTCCGCTCGCCAGAGGTGCTCCCTCATCGATCGGTAGGGTGTCAAGAGTGAGCACTCCAGTCTCTACTAGCCCCGTAGAGCCCTTCCGCAGGCAGCTTGCGCTGCCCATACACGCAGAGTGCACACAGAACGGAAAACCAGTTTTTCTGTCTGCACTCTCGCTGGTGATAGCAGCGTGGAATTCGCGATCCAACGGCGACCCAACGGGAATTACAAAAAGCGAAATACCCATTAGGCAGAAGTGTTCGCAGCAACTAGTTTTTTTTAACTAGTTACAAGCACTTTAGAGAACAAGTGGTCAACCGTCTGCAGCAAGCTTTTCGAGCCCCAACACCACCGCATAGCGACCCGAAACCTTTTTTTTGCGATTTTGTCAATAAAATAAAAAGTTTTTGTTACTTCCGAAATAAGTTTTCGGTGTGTTTTATTTCGATTTTGCGAAATCCTTCGCCGACCCTAACAGAAACCGAGACATATAATGGCTGCGCTCGCATAATTTATTCGGATAGCCGATGCGCTGATCGAGTTCGAGGTAAACTTCGACCAGACACCCACCGCGGACCACACCGTTTACACCCTGGTAATTCAGCGGGAAGAAATCCGATCACAGTGGCTGCTGATTAAAAGCGCCAATGAAAGGGTGCTTGCGGAGCTGGACTCGACGAAGGACAAAGGCCAAGAATTCGAAGGCGTAAAAGAGAAGCGCCGCCAATGCTATGCGGTATATCTGCGCTGCGCGGGAAAAATTGATCAACTGACCGAAGCCGCAGCGTCCCCTCCAGTTGCAGCGAGCCCTTCGCCGGTGCCAGCTGAGATGTCCCCGTCTGGCTACAATATCAGCCTGCTCCCCTGCGACACCCAAGCCTTCCATGGCGATTATCTTTCGTGGCCCTCTTTTAGGGATATGTTCACCGCCCTGTATATTCAGAATACCCGAATTGCGCCGGTGGAGAAGTTGTTCCACCTGAACCAGAAAACCACGGGCGAAGCGAAAGAAATCGTGCAGAAATCCCCTCTCACGAACGGATTTTTCCCCAGCGTGGAAAAATCTGAACACAAAAAAAATTTTTGTGTTCCAGCAAGCTCCCGGAAGCAACGCTTTCCCTCTGGGAGCAATCTCTCACTAATAAAATGGAGATCCCAAGATGGACAGATCTGGATGCGTTTCTGACACATCGCTTCCAGACCCTTGAAACGGTGCAAGATATTAAGTGCACACCCGCCGCGAAATCAACACACCCCACAACTCCGACTCACTCGACTCCAGCCTCTAAACGCGTCAACACCTTTCAATTGAAGGTGTCCCAAGATAGCTGCCCTCTTTGCCAGAAGCAGCACAAGTTGAGATCCTGTTCTCAGTTTCTCAGCTTGCCCGTTCCACAGCGGCTGAATACCGTTCAGAAAAACCGCTTGTGCAGCAACTGCTTGGCCAGATCTCATTCCGTGAAAAACTGTCCAAGCAGATTCAATTGCCTCAAATGTAATGGCAGGCATCACACCCTCTTGCATCGTGAGCATGCTCCATCCTACTGGAATGCTGTATCAGATTCGACCCCACGTGCCTTACATCAAAAGCGGCGGTTTGAAAACGCTCCGCGTGCTCAAGCCCCTGCCTATTCGAACTTTATTCCAGGTTCGACTCATCATGATTTTCAGCAAGAAAGGCCGGATTCTTCGATGCGACCACCCACGCATATACAGTCCACTCCTCCTCCCCCCCCCCCCCCCCCCAAAACAGCAACGAAATCAAGAGCAACGGTATGATAACGCTCCGCGTACTCAAGCCCTTGTCTATTCGAACTTTATTCCAGGTTCAACTCAACATGCTTCCCAGCAAGAAAGGCCGCATTCTTCGATGCGACCTCCCACGCATATACAGTCCACTTCTCCCCCCGCCAACAGCGAAATCCACAGGACAGGCATCAGGTGTGCTTCGCGAAAGCACCAAAACAGGTACTGTTAGGGACTGCTATGGTAACAATATGCCATCACGGTACATGTTACATCGCGCGCCCCTCGATTGATCCTGGTTCCGAAGTGTCGTTCATCTCTGAACGCATACAAAAGCTCTTAAAGCTCCCAGCGCGGCCAACTACAGCCGTAGTTTCCGGTCTCAACGAGACCGTGTCCGCAAAAATATCAAGATCGTGCGATTTTCTCATGAATTCGCCACTTGATCCCAAATTTCAAGTTAACGTGACGGCGCTTGTGCTCTCACAAATTACAGGGCGGTTGCCCTCCCACTCGTTAGACAGGTCGCTTCTCAGTGGCCTCCCTCAAGACATCGAGCTCGCAGATGTCAACTTAGCGAGCAGGTCGACGTCCTCATCGGAGCCGATTTATACCCAGCAATCCTGCTGGACGGCATCCGCCGCCAAGTGCTGGGCTCCCTCATGGCTCAGCAAACCGTGTTCGGTTGGATCATAACCGGCCCGGTTCCCACCATGCAATCTGCCACTGCACCCATCAAAGCGGCTTACACAACGAAATCACCTTCGAACAACAGTTCGAACGTTTTTGGGAGGTGGAGGAACTTCCCAAAACTAGATTGCTATCCCACCCCGAAAAGTTTCGCGAAGCAAAATACGCGAAGACGCGATGACGGCCGCTACATCGTGTCATTGCCTTTAAAATCGGCTTTCCAGACACGCTCCGCTCAGGGGCCTTGAGACATTCAAAATGTATCGCCAAATATTGGTCGACCCAAAGCACACACCATATCAGCGCATTCTCTTCCGAGACCCGTACAAGTCCGAACTGACCGACTTCGAGCTTCAAACGGTAACGTTTTCTTGCTATACGCACCCTTCTTCAATTGGCAGACGAGGTGAAGCACAAGTTTCCGCTTGCGTCACGCATTCTACAGCATTCCATGTACGTGGATGATGTGCTCGCAGTTACGCATGACCTGGTGACAGCTACCCAGACCCGTGACCAACTCATAGCGGCTCTCGACTCAGCAAGTTTTTCACTTCGCAAGTGGACTGCCAACCATAAAGGCATTCTGGCAGACTTGCCGGCATCCCATCTGCCCCATACCGATTTCCTGACGCTAGACTACTCCAGCATCGCTAAAATACTGGGAATTCGCTGGAACGCGACCCAGGATGAGTTCTACTTCGATGTCCGAGCCATCGTCATCAAAGCTGCGTACACGAAGTGAGAAATGTTGTTTCTGGACGCCAAGCTGTTCGATCCAGCCGGTTGGCTGGCTCCGATCATCGTTGCAGCGAAGATTCTGATCCAGCAAGTCTGGTTGGACAAAATCGACTGGGATGACACTCTGCCTCAGATAACTCACGCTAACTGGTTAAGTTTTCTCCAGAATTACCAGCACATCCGCGGCATCCGCATCCCGCGATGGGTGAGTTACACTCCCGAAAGCCAAGTCGAACTGCATGCCTTTTGCGATGCCTCACAGAAAGCCTACGCAGGAGTCCTCTATGCCCGCATCAATGTCGCTCAGGAAGTCCAAGTTTTCCTTTTGTACTCCAAAACTCGTGTAGCCCCAATCAAAACTTTGTCTCTCACCAGGTTAGAGTTGTGCGGAGCAACTTTAGTTGCTGAGATGATCGACACTCTCGTGCCCACGCTGCAGCTGCCCCATTACACGATCTATTGTTGGAGCGACTCCACCATTGTTTTGGTCTGGCTGAAGAAATCCCCCTGCGTTTGGGCGACGTTCGTGGCAAACCGAGTTGCCAAAATCATCGAGAAGATACCGCAGTCGCAATGGTTCCATGTGGATTCCCAGGACAACCCCGCGGATTTAGCCAGTCGCGGTTCCACGCCCCAAGATATGGTTGAGAGCATCCTCTGGTGGAATGGACCTGCTTGGCTCGCTCACGATAAGGATAGCTGGCCCGAATTCCGCGCCTCAGACGAATACGTCACCACACTGGAGCAGAAGACGGTCAAAACGCTGCACACACATTGCGCTCCCGAGGAATATCCGCTCGAAAGATTTTCGTCGCTGCCACGAGCCCTACGCGTATACTCATACGTATATAGATTTCTCCACAACGCTCATCCAGCTAAGCGTCACTTGCACTCGCACCCCAACCGGCACCTCCCACCGGGAGAAATAAAGGAAACGAAACGCTACCTCGCGATATCCTGCCAGAAGATTCATTTCGCGGACGAGTACGCCGCGCTAGAAAACCACGCGATGCTGCGATCTAAAAGCAGCCTACTCTCGTTGAAACCGTTCCTCCACACGGACAACACGATGCGCGTTGGCGGGCGGTTGTCCTCGTGTCCCAATTTGCCTTTCGACGAACGGCACCCGTTTATTCTGCCATACGGTTGTCAACTCTCGCGACTGCTCATTCGTTTTGTACACGAAATATCTCTACACGGGGGCAACCAATTAGTTCTTCGTCTGGTCCGTACCCAATTCTGGATCCCCAAGGTGAAAAAGCTCATCAAAACGACTACCCATACTTGCAAGCCGTGCATCCTACATCGGAAGAAGCAACGAACCCAGCTCAGAACGCATCACGTTCTCACGCCCATTTGCCAATACCGGAGTCGATTTCGCCGGCTCTTTCGATATTAAAAATTACACGGGACGCGCGTGCTTAATTACCAAAGGCTATGTTTGTGTCTTTGTCTGTTTCGCAACGAAGGCTATTCATTTGGAACCCACTAGCGACCTCTCAACCGCTACCTTCCTTGCCGCCTTTTCCTGGTTCGCCGCCCGCAAAGGCTGCCTTGCCAACATCTACTCGGATAACGGCACCAATTTTATAGGCGCCTCCAAAGAGCTCCGGCGCGACTTCCAGGACTTCATGTCTCGTACAAAGGAGCTGATAGAAACCCGATATTCACACCAAGACGTCTCCTGGCATTTTTTGTCGCCAGGAGCCCCGCACATGGGTGGCTTCTGGGAAGCGGGGGTCAAGAGCCTCAAAACCCATCTCCGAAAAGTGGCCCCAGTCATAAGATTCACCTTCAAAGAATTTTCCACTCTTCTGAGTAAGATCGAATCGTGCCTTAATTCACGCCCCCTCACAGCTTCCTCAGAAGACCCAACTGAGATGGAAGCCATCACCCCCGGCCATTTTCTAATTGGCGGGCCCTTACTCGCTCCAGCCGAACTCGAACGGCCTAACAACCCGCTCTCCATTCTCAATCGGTGGCGACGCGTGCAAGCTCTCGCTCAGCATCTCTGTCCCAGATGGAAAACAGAATACCTGCGCGAACTTTCCCGCCGTACAAAGTGGAAGACTCCACAGCGCGATTTCCAACTCGACGATCTCGTCCCATTGCTGCCCACCGGGAGCCATCCCCAACAGCTGGTACTCGACGTCTCGGCCGGTACTCGACGTCTCGGCCGAGGAGGCACAAGCGATCGCCACGGCGCGACGCTCGCCCACCCCGCCGACCCGAGCTTTCCGGAGCTTTTTTGTCCGGCCTGAGGAAGCCTCCTCCGGTCCGGCCCCAGCACAGATGCCCATCTACAATGAAGAGCTCCGAGGCCGTGGATGTCTGCGGGTTCGCGCGATGTCGGTGCGATATCCGCCGCGCCACTTGCCGCGTCCACCACCAGAGACGTGCGGCCTCACCACCCACACCGGCCCCAAGATGCGCACTTCCACCATCATCAGTTCCGGCCCCAAGACGCGCTCATGCCGTAGTTCCCGCCCGGAGACAAGACTGGTGTCCACCGGTCCTAAGGCTTCCAGCTGATGGACGGGAGCGAGAGTTGTGTTGCCCTCTGAGCGCAGGGCAGCATGTGCTGTGTCGCTGCCATCGGTTCCTGCAGCAGACCATCGTGCAGCGAAATCTGACGGCGCGAGCTCGGCACGTGTGCCTAAACTGTTTGGCACGTTCACACCGGCTGCACGCTTGCCAGAGCCCATGCGCTGCCGAACGTGCGGAGAGGCGCACCACACGCTCCTTCACTAGGCCGGAGACGAGGTACGGCGCCAGTTGTCGGGGTTTGCAGTCCTGCAAGGCGGGCGGTATATTAACGCCAACTGCCGCTCGCCAGAGGTGCTCCCTCATCGATCGGTAGGGTGTCAGGAGTGAGCACTCCAGTCTCTCTCCTGTCAGCCTGCCGGTCATGAGATGCGCTTCTCTGTCGTGAGAGTAAGCTCGACTGCGGGCTCTCTCCGCGGCAACTGGCGCAAATTGACCGGCCTCCAGCGATCGTCGCTGGACCCACACAAGTCGCTTGTTGATTATCTTTTGACGCGTGCAGAGTGCACCCCTTTATAATACTTCAATAATTGAAATACCTTTTGGACAAGTAAAATACATATAAATTGTGAAACCCATTTCTACATTGTGAATAAATAAACAAATAAATTTGTGATTTTGAATTAAACAGACCCAATGCTGTTTGTTGACCGACAAGCGTCTGGCGGGCGACAACTTTCCACCTTTAAATATGGGTGGTGTGGATATTAATGAGTCGGAGGCTCTTGATGTTCTGGGCATGTCAATCCAATGTGATCTTCGCTGGAACGATCACATCTTTGACGTGTCGAAAGAAGCAGCCAAGTGCTTAGGCTTTTTAAAGCGGTGCAAGAAATACTTCACTTCAACCGACCTTCGTTGTATCTACACCACTTATATCCGTCCGAAAATGGAGTACAACTCGCATATTTGGTCTGGAGCTTCGAAAACATATCTTCAGCTTCTGGACCGTATACAAGGTCGTGCGATAAAACTTATAGGGGACAGTAGGGTATCCAGCTCTATTGAAACCTTGGGATGTCGTCGGGATGTGGGGTGTGTAACCTTATTTTACCGTTACTTTAATGGTAACTGTTCCTCTGAAGTAGCCAGCCTGATCCCTTCGGTTCAGGTATTCAACAGATCTACTCGGCTTTCCAGAGCGGTGCACCCCTTTTACGTTTCGATCCCGTTCCATCGCACTACCCACTACCGCGATAATTCGTTTTTCGGTCGCGCAGTTAAATTGTGGAATAGTCTCCCTGCGCATGTTTTCCCACCCACTTATAACGTCGATGCTTTTAAAAGAGGTGTAAATCGACACTACTCCCACTCTTCTCCTTCCCACTAACCTTTACCCTTCTAAACCAACGAATGCTTTGCATGGATAGGGGGCATCCCCTGAGCTTGGTTCTATCTGCCATAAAAAAAAAAAAAAAAAAAAAAAAAACCCATATGGTGACATTGAAGAAAAGGATGTCATATTACAAAAGGAACTGATCGGAATAAGCACTAACGAAGAACTCAAGGTACAGTTTAGAAACGGATATCAGCCATTCGGGCTTCAATAAGATATACCTGTTACTTATCCCATTTTATGGAATATCGCAAGAAAATTTTTAAGTTCCTTCCTCATATCTAGTGGAAAAGGGTTTCAGCGCGGTTGTCGATCTCCTAACAAAAAAAAGAAACAGACTCGACATCACTAACCGAGGAGATTTGAGACTAAACATAACTAAATTGATGCCAAATGTTAAAAAATTATTATTAAAGAATCAGGTTCATCCCTCCCACTAAAAATTCATTTTGAAATCAATTAATAAATATATAAAACTTAACATGTGTTTTTTTAAGTTCTTCACACTACACTTCACAACAGTAAGAAATTTAAATCTTTTAAAGTGAGTAGCACCGCTATTGGACGGACAGGGCTATATGGTATAGCTGTCAAAAACGCGTTTGAAGTTGATTAATTTGCAAAAATTGAATATTAGTTAAGCAGGGGGTCTACTCAAAATCGAAAAACATGGCAAGTGGTCTACGAGACAAAAAAGTTTGGGGACCTCTGGTGTAGATGTTGATGAAAATTTATCACTAAATAATCCGTTTATGATGTTGATGTACTTGAAAGCCTTGGTACCCTTCATTTGTTCATTTTCATCATAATTACGTTTGCGAGCACTAGTATTGTTTAAAATTGTTTTGTAAACTTGTAGATCTGCTTCGTTATAATTTGATGATGTCTTGTGGAACAATAACTGAAAGAGACCGGGTGTAAGGTTGAAATAGGTGGAGGATGAAGTGTCAAACGGTTTGTCGGATACTAATATTTCGCCGTTTTGTATTTTGAAAGCGCTGCTTCCGAATCTCCATTCACCATCTGTTCCTCTATGCAGTCCATATGCAGCATCCAGCTCATTTTGTTGTTCCAGCTCAGATAAATCCATGACTAGTTGATTTGTTTACATCTTCCTCTGTATCATTTATTTGAGAGAAAAAGGCGCCGTCTTCATTACTATTGGCAAGAGTCTTGTCTGTAAAATCTATCTCTTTCTTTGCTTTATGTAGTGTACTTGTTTTTAATTTGAGGGGCATCTCATTATGCGTAAAATCTAGAGCATTCTTGTTATTTGTTGATGTTGTTGGTGTTGTAGTGTTTCGAACCAATTCCTTTAGAGGTTTTGTGATTAGCGTGGTGTAGGTGACTCTTCTATTTGATTTTCTACATCTTCTTTACCCAGTTTTAGGTTCCGAAATTTCTGTTTCAAAATACGTCTGGTTTTTACCAGGTCTTTTAATATTTTTTCATTCATTCTTAGCATCTGCTTAAACAGCTAACAGATCAGATCAGGTATATCAGGTATATCTATAACGCCCATCATCAATCGGGTCGTCTTTGCTGATTACCAGAAATCCATACTTGTCTTTCCATTTGTGTCTATCCATTCAAAAGTATTCTCTAATGTTACTTTGCTTCTCACAAGCAACATCATCGAATATCATTAGTGAGTTGGTTTTTGCTTCATCTGGTTTGAGAAATTGTTCGTTGTCGGAAAATGTAAATAGTCTCATATTTTGAATTGGTTTCATGAATTGTTTTAAATATTCATATTTCGCTTGATACAACGACTTTGAGTATAAGTATATATTTACAAAATTCAGTCCATTAGGACTTTCTATTAAACTCAGCATGAGTCCTTCCACAATTTGAAGGCCCAACAGTAATAATCTTATTGAATTCGGCAGCAGGGAGCCGTGTCGGGATTTCGATACGTTGTCAGTAACAGAACCAGATTTTTTACAACAATATTTTTGTCTCACTTAACGAAACGCATTTTAGCAATTAATATAAATATACAATAACCACACCTTTATATTAATTTTCATTCAGTAAGAGTAGGTGAAAAGATATAAAATGGCTATTATTTACAAGAAACATGTAATAATGAGTCTTTAACCGGAAGTGGTTTATTAAATGGTGTAATAAATTCTCTACCAATTGAACTTAATTTATCGGGTTATCAGTTTTATTATCAGTTTTGGACCAGGAACTAAACTAAACCAACGCTTGGCGTTGGAATAAAGGAATCAATCCCGTGGACGCCGCATGTAGAGAGAACGACATAGCTTATGATAAAACACGAAACTTGAATAAGTGTCACGAAGCAGATAAAATATTAATTGAAAGGGCGTGGCAAGGAGTTAAATCAAAAGACAGCAAATTGAGTGAGCGAATAAACGCGCGATTAGTTACAAATGCAATGAAAGCTAAAGTAAAATTTGGTATGGGGAGCATGATGAGTAAAACTCTTAAGAAAATTAAGAGAAAAGTCAAAAAGAAATGTACCAAGAAAATATTCACTAAAGCAGTTAAAAGCGCTCTGAAAATTATTAAACAACGAAAACCCGAAGATATTCCCACTGCTATAAAAATCGCACAAAAGGTTGTGAAAAATTCTTTCGGACGGAAGAAATCCACGATTGACATTCCACGCGTTATACCCTTTCCTAAGACAGGAGGGTTTCTACTATTAGTACCGATTTTAACTGCTCTGGGAGCTGTTGGAGGCTTAGCATCGGGAGGAGCTGCATCGCAAAAGCAATTAATGAAACAAAAGCCACACGTCTACAACTGGAAGAAGCCAATGGACACAATAAAACTATGGAAGCAATCGCCATGGGGAAAAGGCTTATACTTGAAGCCATACAGAAAAGGATTGGGTATATATTATAGTACGCAACCAAAAAACTTAAAGAATGTACCCAAAAGAGCCCTCACAGACGTCGACTTGATGAAACGTGCAAAGAATATACCGCATTTCAGAGGTATTTTTATGCGAGACAGTCTCCCGAAGCGACCCCGTCAGCAAGAATGTGGAATGGTTAATCTGGATACATCAAAGTCCCTGGTACTCATTGGGTAGCATATTACAAAGACAGGCACTGCAAATAATATTTTGATAGTTTTGGAAACTTGCAACCACCACATGAAATAATAAATTATTTGGGAGATAACGTAAATTACAACTACACCTAACATCAAGACTATAATTCATACAACTGTGGTCATTTATGTCTAAAATATCTTTATAATTTAAACAAAATAAACAATAAATATAGTTTTGAAAATTAATAGTATTGACTTTTTATTGAACGTTTAATATAAACATTATTTAAATTTTTTATTTTCTATGTTCGATTTCGATGATGTTGAAGTTGATGATGAATGTGAAGATAATGAGGATGGTGAGCTTTTCCATTCCTTATCCGACTTGAACGGGTTTTTCATCACTGTATACTGCAACTTCTTTGACCATGATTCTTTCATTTCGATGTCTTTCTTCTTATCCATTGTACTGCTCTTTGTTGTTGTTGTTGCTTTTGTCTTTGTAATTCAAATTCCAAGATGCGACTAAAGCTTTTTGATGATTTTCACCACTATTAATACTTATTTTAGCACATGATCTAAATACTAAAATGAATCAACTGTACCAAGATGATTGCACGTCTCTCTCATTTACTGCTGTGAAGGACTTTAATGGAAAAAACTTTAATCAGAAAAATATTTTTTTTATACAATAAAAAGTGTGCGCAGGACAAAAACCAAATATGGGGATAGAGTCCTAATGAAGCTGGAAGATTGCGACATTTTTGTACCGCAGAAATTCAACGATATTTGTGATGCGACTATAGCAGAGTTCAACAACGGAAATTACTACAAAATAAAACTGATGGAGGAAGATAGAGAAGATTTTCAATTGGAGGTTGACTTTCCCCAATCGCAACCCCTGCTCGAAATATATTATACAAATTGTCAAAAAAATTGTAATAAAAATATGAAGAAATAATTTAATTTTACAAATATGTCGCCTTTTATTTATAGATTTCTGCATAAACTGATCTCAATTTATTTATTCTGGTAATAGATAAGTTTATAGTGCAGCAAACGCAGGTGTTTGGTCCATCCACAGTTTCACTAGAAACCCAGCAACATGTAGTATAATGACATCCATATCGTGACTCAACCACAAAGGCATATTTGTATTTGATTAGTTTTTTATAGCCTGATAAAATGTAATCAAAATGCTCCTGCAGTATATTTTCCCTGTGAGTTACTAAAAACTCATGAACTCGAATTAAAAATGTTGTCATGTTTACGTGATTCATCTTGTTTAGTTAATAGTTGATTGTTGACTGACTTCTACTTGTTCCATTACAAAATTTTATAAAGTGAAAAACTCCCACGTTACATACGGTTGTATACCGTATTTTCCAAGATTTAATTAAGCTAATTCCAAGAATTAAGCAAACAATAAAATGTAAAATTTAGGAGTGTACACTCATTTTCAAGGATCTAAGCAGAGGCTGCCTAAGCAGAAGTGTGTTGTAGTTATTGTTTTTTATTTAATTGCTTCGCTTGTGAGACGCCGCCCCAGAAGCGTAGTGAAATTTAATGTAAACATAAAGTGAACGGATCGAACTGTGGCTTCGCGTGCATGTATGATCTGGAGCGTGGGACTGCCTAAGCAGATGATTTTATTTTATGACTGGTCAAAGAATATCTTTTTTAAAATACCCACACAGGCGGTTTGTCTAACAAATTAGTGTAAATATTTCAAAATTAATTGCATATTAAGGTTTTAGTGATATGATATGATTGAATGAGGGTAGGATGTAGAGTGAGTGTCAGGGTGTGACTTTTGTTTTGCTCGTTTTGTTTATGAGAGAAGGCGAACTCGGCCTTGTGTCGCAATGGGTTAGTTGGTTGGTTGGTCAGTGGAGTTATTTTTAGGAAATTTAGGAAGTATGCTGTTGTAGTTTTAATATTTGTATGTAGGATACAGAGCTATGGGAACGAGTGCGGACGTGTGTAACGGCAGCCTAAGCAGTGACTGCGTAAGCAGTGGCTGCCTATGCAGAGGCTGCCTAAGCACATGTAGAGTTCTTTATTTAATTGCTTTGCTTTTTAGGCGCTGCCTCAGAAATTTAATGTAAACATTAAGTGAATGGATTGAACTGCGGTTTGGTGCACATGTCTGATCTGGAGCGTGGGCTGCGTAAGCAGAGGTAGTGGCGTTGTTCTTGTTTTATTTAATTGCTTGAGATCGAATTGTGGCTTGATTCGAATTGTGGTGGAATTTTTTCTATATCCGAGTTCAGGAGCTGCTAAGCTTCAAAGCTTTTTGTGCTGATAGCAGGAGCTCCTGTTAAGAGGGTTGATAGAGGGAGGGGACTGGAAAGTTTTTTTTTTTTTTATTTTTAGTTTTTGTAGAACTAATAGCGCTAGGCTACGCCTTAAATACGCTGAAAACAACACAATTAACATCCATGCCCAAGGCGGGATTCGAACCCGCATCCCCGGAGCTCGCAGCGAGGTTATCACCCACTGCGCCACCGAGGACGGCGCAATTGAATTATATTTAATGTTTTAATAGCACTTTAATGAAGGCATTGGGGAGACACCTTTTTATGTTGTTGTTGCTGTCGTTGTTGGTCTTGTTTTGACATCCTAACTTTTTGATATCGTTCATTTCTGAATATAACGCTAAATATTATATTAATTATAATTATTATGTATACATATTATACTATAAGCTCATAAAGTACTTATTGTTTGCTGTGTGTGTGTATGTGTTTTGTTAAGGAATTCACAGATATTAGTATGAGTCATCAATTTCCCCAGAATTTATTTTTCAAAGACGTGTTTTGTATACTATTATTGTTGTTGAAAATTTAAGAGAGGTAAATCGCTATGGTAGAGGAGTA
The DNA here is from genome assembly GCA_922984085.1 of Sicus ferrugineus. Lineage (NCBI taxonomy): Eukaryota > Metazoa > Arthropoda > Insecta > Diptera > Conopidae > Sicus > Sicus ferrugineus. The sequence goes on along the minus strand of OV277348.1, from coordinate 25,740,991 downwards.
TAACAGGAGCAACAAGTTATTACAAAACTTCATTAATCCTTTGATTCTCCAAGACATCAAGCCGTGTGAGTTCCAAATAACTTTTGAGAAAATACTCATATATTTTATACAGTTTAAAATTTTTAAATAAATTATAATTATATTTCTAACTAAAAATAGTAAATAAAAAAATTATTTACTATTATTCAAATTGGATAAAACGCATTAGTTTGCAAAACTAAAACCCAGAGCATTCACAAAGAGTACATTAAAGTGTAAACTAAAACTTAAAGTTTTTTATAAAGAACGTTCGAATTTTTAGGAAGACTAAAGTGAATACTTCATTAATATTATTATCATCATAATCATCATCAACAATAACGACATCTTCAGTTAAAAGTTTTCAAAATG